>CM059187.1:7881204-7911765 GCA_030323885.1 Branchipolynoe longqiensis
CAATAATATCCGACAACAAGGCTCAAGAGACAGTTGACAATGTCAGAAATATTTGGCTATTCCCACCTCTTATTTCGTGATTCAGTGTAAATATATAGGATTATAAGGAATCGCGATTCATCATTTACATTGTGGAAAAGAACAAATCTACTAAAGAAGGGGAAGTATTTCTTTATACTTTGTGGGATTTTAGAAAGAATAACAGAGGTCCTTATTAACGTGAATTGTGATGTGAATGGGAAAGAGAGTCTGTTAGACTAATTCTCCCGCTTTTTTTTAATACCAGTTGTGATAATACATCCATTCACAGTTAAGATAATAAAAAGAGATGAAACTGATTCATTAAGATATAGATTTGAGTATTCAGATCTTTGTTTTTTCTTTGACTGACATATCTGCATTCAATTGAAGCTTTATTTAATATTTAAAACAAACTTTATATCTCTCACCAAGAATGGAATTGTAGGTGAATCGATTCCTGCAGGTGGTGGGACATCTGGAAGGTTAACTATAGTAATAGAGTTATAAGTGGACTAAAGGTGAAGGGGAGGGCAAAGGTGAATCAGCAACAATAAGAGTGGTTAGCTCATTGGGTCTACCTCCTGCTGAAAACACGCATGCATGCCCTGAGGAATTATTGAAATCATTCACTCAGGGGAAAGGTGCACACATTCATTGCATGTTCAATGCTGGGTGGGAGATTATATCTCTTCATCGACATCTGGAAGGGGTAACAATAGTAATACAGTTGTAAAAATGAAAGAAATATCATTATTTATTTGTCATAACTTCTGCCCTTCTTCTTTATATTTGTCAAATTCTCAAAACCCTGCTTATTTTTTTGTTCTGTTACAATGAAAAGGTATTCTATGACATGTGACAAACAATGAGCGGGAGAGCACAGATTCGGTTTGTAAAAATTATGTTATATGTTATTTATTATTACTAATATTAGAAAGAAGGAGATAAATGCAAACATCAGATTTCTTGCTTTTAATATCATATCACATCACATCACAATGCATCACATCACAATACATCACATCATGTCATATATAAATTCACTGATAAAGTCGACCCTTCTCTTGAGGGACAGTGACCTTAAAATGACCCATTGCGTGTTTGCAGGATGGCCATCTGTTTTAGGTTGAACTCATTTGACCTTCGCTTGCAGGATGCCCATCTGTTTTTGGTTGAACTCATTTGACCTTTTTGACTGGATTGATGACGTCACCATTCTACCTTGCAGGATGGGCATCTGGTTTTGGTTGAACTCATTTGACCTTTTTGACTGGATTGATGACGTCACCATTCTACCTTGCAGGATGGGCATCTGGTTTTGGTTGAACTCATTTGACCTTTGCAACTCTCTTTCCCATTCACGTTAATAAGAACCTCTGTTATTCTTTCTAAAATCCCACAAAGTATAGAGAAATACTTCCCCTTCTTTAGTAGATTTGTTCTTTTCCACAATGTAAATGATGAATCGCGATTCCTTATAATCCTATATGTTTACACTGAATCACGAAATAAGAGGTGGGAATAGCAAAATATTTCTGACATTGTCAACTGTCTCTTGAGCCTTGTTGTCAGATATTATCGATGTTAATAGTGAATTTATATGTGACATGATGTGATGTATTGTGATGTATTGTGATGTGATGTGATAAAATATTAAAAGCAAGAAATCTGATGTTTGTGTTTATCTCATTCTTTCTAATATTAGTAATAATAAATAATATATAATATAATTTTTTACAAACCAAATCTAGTCCTCCACCTTCATTGTTCTTGATTACCTGATTAATTATTTTAACATCATATTAATGAAATTTATATACTTATATATGTGCATGTGTAAGATAAATAAATAATTAAATAAATCTATAGCTAAACTCTACACCACTCTCTCATTCTCGCATACCTGACACCATCTCAATTCATCTTAACCAAACACGTTTCTTAGGAATCTATGTTTGTGATTATTTTATTAGCTCGAATTTTATTATATCATGTAAAGTTAAGATAAATAAATATAGCTATTTAAATATTTCTAAATATGTTTTCACTCTCTCCCTTCCTAAATACTAAACTCCACACCACTCTCTCACTCTCGCATATCCGACACCATCTCAATTCATCTTAACCGAACAGGTATCTTAGGAATCTATGTTTGTGTTTATTTTATTACCTCGAATTTTATTATATCATGTAAAGTGAAGATAAATAAATAAATATAGCTATATAAATATTTCTAAATATGTTTTCACTCTCTCCCTTCCTAAATACTAAACTCCACACCACTCTCTCACTCTCGCATATCTGACACCATCTCCATTCAGTTGAACACGTATTTTTAGGAATCTATCTTTGCGATTTATTTATTAGCTTGAATATTTGTTATAAGAATTTTAATTTATCATGTAAATTGAAATATAATAAGATTATATAAGTTTAATAAAAAAATGTCATAACTCCATTTCCTTAAATCTATTCGTGCATTCTCGGCAATTCAAAAGCGAATCACTCTTCCTCGTGATTCAGTGTAAACATATAGGATTATAAGGAATCACGAGTCATCATTCGTCATCATTTACGATATGGAAAAGAAAAAATCTACTAAAGAAGGGAAATATTTATTTTTACCTGTTGGGGTGATAGAAAGAGTAACAGATGTCATTATTAGTGCGAATTGTGATGTGAATGGGAGAGACTCTGTTAGACTAATTTCCCTGCTCTTTTTAATATACCACTTGTGATAATACGTTCTTTCACAGTTAAGATATTTAAAAGAGATGAAACTAATTCATTCAGATATAGATTCGATTATTCAGATCTTTGTTTGTTTGACTGACATATCTCCATGTCTATGCATTTCATTGATAAAATAAAGAATTACTAAAGTATTCTATGACTATGTCCATGACTCCATGAGTATGTCATGTGCTGCGATTCTCCCTCTATTCCAAGAGAGTAGAATCAAACAATGAACAAGATGGCGTAGATTCCCTTTGTAAAAATGCTATGTTATTTATTATTAGAAAGAATGAGATGAACACAAACATCAGATTTCTTGCTTTTTAATTTCAGATCACATTACATCACATTAATCATGAAACATAAATTCACTATTAACATCAATAATAACCGACAGCATAAGACAATTGACAGAAATATTTTGCTATTCCCACCTCTTATTTCCTTAAACTGATCAATCTCGCACATTCTCGACAATGCAAGAGCGAATCCCTCTTCCTCGTGATTGAGTGTAGACATATAAGATTATAAGGAATCATGATTCATCATTTACTATGTGGAAAAGAAAGAAAAAAATTAATAAAGAAAGGGAGACTATTTCTTTGCACTTTGTGGGATGTTAGAAAGAATAACAGATGTCGTTATTACGCGAATTGTGATGTGAATGGGAACGAGAGTCTGTTAGACTAATTCTCCCACTTTATTTTGTATACCAGTTGTGATGATACATTCTTTCACAGTTAAGATAATCAAAAGAGATGAAACTAATTCATTCAGATATAGATTTGGGTATTCAGATCTTTGTTTGTTTCTTTGACTGACAGATCTCCATTCGATTGAATCTTTATTTAATATTTAAAACAAACTTTATAACTCTCACCAAGAATGGAGTTCTAGGTGAATCAATTCCTGCAGGTGGTGGGACATCTGGAAGGTTAGCGGTAGTAATAGAGTTGTAATTGGACTAAAAGGTGAAGGGGAGGGCAAAGGTGATTCAGCACCAGTAAGAGTGGTAAGCGCATTGGGTCTACCTCCTGCTGAAAACATTGATGCATGCCCAGAGGAATGATTGAAATCATGCACTCAGGGGGAAGGTGCAAATGTTCATTGCGTGTTCGATCCTGGGTGGGAGATTCTATCTCTACATCGACATCTGGACGGGGTAACACTTCTCTTCCTCATATATATTAACGATCTAAACAACTGGCTAGAAATTGAAAACATCCAACTATATGCAGATGACACCGTGGTATATGCTGCAGGCAAAACAACCGAAGAAATAGAAATGAAACTGAATCTAACACTAACAAAACTAATCGAGTGGTGCCAACTAAATAGGATAACCATAAACAACAGCAAGTCAAAAACAGTAATATTTGGTACCAGGCTAACAAGTAATGAGAAAATAAAGTGTCTTCTGGGAAACACCGAACTAGAACAAGTAGACAACTACCGATATCTGGGAGTTGATCTAGACAGACACCTAAATTATGACCTCTGCATAACAAATACTATCAAAAAAGTAAACCATAAAATATGGCTACTGGCTAAACTGAGATACTACATGACTGAAAGCATGGCAATTAAAATATATAAAGGCATGATCCTCCCCTACTTTGACTATGGCGATGTAGTATACATGGGAGGAAATACTAAACTATTAAACAAACTACAGGTGCTACAAAATAGAGCCCTCAAAGTAGGCCTTCAGGTGAACAAAAGATATCCCACAATCGAATTACACAAAAAATGCAATGCAACACTACTAACAAGTAGAAGGGAAACGCACCTCAAAATACTGGCACACCATTACACCACAAAACCAGGCTACACAGCAACCCCCGTAGGGACACCAGGCAAATGGCAGGCCCAGTGCTACTGACAGCAATAAGTAACACCAAAATTTATGAGAGAAGTGTGTTTGCCATGGCGGGACATGCCTGGAATAATCAACCCACACAACAACGGGCAATCAAAAGCATGGACCACTATAAAAGGTCCTTAAAGAAAACATAATACACAACCACCTACTGAAGAAACAATATCTCACCTGATCTTGGGCGCAGTCACTGCTTGCTGTGTTCTGGCACAAAAAGCAAAAGACCGGCCAGAAAAGATGGTAGATATCACAAATACGGAAACTAGCCTACTAAGTACTAAGGAATTCAAAATGACTATCACCATAGGGCGCAGTCCGTCTGGGTATGTGTCCTGGCACAAACCAAAGCAGAACCAGGCAGGCCACGGTCATGCATCCGAATCACCCTGAAATACAAAATGGCTAACCATACAACATAGCCATCCCACCTAGGCGCAGTCCTGAAGGGTCGCAGTCCTGAAGGGGTCCAGGGGTGTTCTGGCACACTGGTGTACTATCTTAGGACAGGGCATGGGGTGAAAGGATGCTGTAACTAAAACACAATGGGATGGGATCCTCTCCCAAAGGCATATATGTTTATCTTGCGTAGATGTAATAGTAGGCGAAGTTATATATACGGTTAGGAACAAAACTTGAAAATAAAAAAAAAAAACTAATATAGAAACTATAACACCCAAAACCGCAAAGGTTGGCCCTGAGAAAGATCAGGGTAAAGACTCCTGAGTGCGGGACCAGACCAATCCAGTACCACAGCTGTCCAGCGTTGAAAACAAGCACCCTTACGGGAGCTTATACGTTATGGGCAGAATAAAAAACTTGTCACAAAAAAAAACAAAAAAAAAAAACAATAGTAATAGATTTGTAAAAATAAAAGAAATATAATTATTTATTTGTCATAATTTCTGCCCTCTTCTTTAAGTTTTCGTTCTGTTACAATGAAAATATATTCTATGACATGTGAAAAACAATGAGCGGGGGAGCGCAGATTCGGTTTGTAAAAATTATATTGTATGTTATTTTTATTATTAATATTAGAAAGAATGAGATAAATGCAAACATCAGATTTCTTGCTTTTAATATCATATCACATCACATCACATTATGACACATATAAATTCACTATTAACATGAATAATAACCGACACAGTTGACAGAAATATTTTGCTATTCCCACCTCTTATTTCCTTAAACCAATCAATCGTGCAAATTCTCTTCCTCATGATTCAGTGTAGACATATAGGATTATAAGGAATCACGATTCATGATTTACGATGTGGAAAAGAACAAATCTACTAAGGAAAGGGGTAGTATTTCTTTAAATTGTTGAGGGGCATTAGAGAGAATAACAGATGTTGTTATTAACTCGCATTGATGATGATTGTGATATTTTGCTATGTGAAGGTTGGGAAAGGTAAACAGTGAATGGGAGAGAGTCTATTGACACCTGATAAACTTCCAGGATGTTATGGATTGGGAAGTATCTCTCACCTTGGCATATACTGATCATTTGTAAATCATTTTACTTCATGTGTCCGGTCTTAGGCAGTGTGGCAATAAAATTGCCCTTCTTTTCCCGCTCAATATATTCCTCCTCTAACACATTAACGTTTTTGAGCTGAGAATAAAAAGTCTCATATTCTGGAAGACTGGGGTGAGAAAGTTTTGACAAGTTGTTATCCATTTATGAGGTAAATAACTCTTCAAATCTGAATCTGAATCTGAATAAGCCATAAGAAACTTGGAATATGTTCACTTGCGAGAAAAAGAGTGATATCTAAAAGACAAACTTCTTTATTACAATAGTGGTGTAATGATTCACTTTTCTAACAATATAGTTCAATTCTCTTTCAAGTTTGAAGTGTTTTGGGAATGAAACCCACACAGCTGGAATATCCTACCTTCTAGAGTTAATTCCTTAACAAGGAAGGGAGTAACAATATGTCTCAAACTGTTCCTTTAACTTTTCCATATATTTTAATATTTGCAATCTTATCTTTTCAGAGTGTTTCGAATCGTCGGAATCCCTGAATTAATTCGCTATGGGTGAGGCTAAGAGATTTTCTCCTTCTCCTTCTGACTCTACTCCAACTCCTAGTAATATTTCTATATCATCGTCTTCAACAGACTTCATACTTTTCACCAACTTTTAATGTCATCATCACCATTATTGACATTGTCTCCCTCACTCCCTGTAGCTCTCACAATAGGGATTTAGGTGTCATTCATTTCATTTGAAGGTCTGTTGTAGGAAATATATATCTCATCTAACCGCTTATGTATTTCCATCCAGCAGGATTTTGAGAGTATTTTCAACACATCCTGTATCTCACTCAGATAAATCATCTTGGAATAGATCTTCTTCAATGATATTGAAGATATGCTAACACAAATTGGTTTATGCTCTGTACACCACCTTAAATTTCTTTGTTCATTCACATAGCTTCATCATTATTATCATCGTCACCAACATCATTTTCATTTTTTATATTCTTCTCTTTCCTGTTGGAGATGGTCTTCAGGAAGTATATATATTCAAAATCATAGCATATTCATGGAAGCAAGTACTGTAAATGTGATTTGCAAACTATATTTAAACTATCTCACAAGTCATCAAAGATACTTTTTTCTTAAAGAAGAATACTCCCCTCCCGGATATATAAATCGAAACTTGTTTGCACATATTTCTCATGTTTTGCAGTCCCTGTTTTAAAATAAAAAAAGTCCATCGCACTTCCTGCAAGCGTATTTACTAGCATACGACTCCATACTGGAGTTATAATCAAAATGTGAATTGGAGCGGTTTAGATTGAGTTTTTCACATTCAGCAGAGAATTGAGTGGTGAAAAGAGATATACATGTATCATCTTCTCACAATGAGTAAACATTTATACTAATATTAAAGCAACACTCCAAATTTGGTATATCTTCTAATCTCATACCTTCAAACTTTCTTTTCTTACTCTTCTGAAAAACAGGTCATTAAAGAAAGGGGTATTTCTTTATATTTAGTGGGCCATTAGAGAGAATAACAGATATTGTTATTAACTCACATTGATGATGATTGTGATATTTTGCTATGTGAAGGTTGGGAAAGGTAAAAAAGTGAATGGGAGAGAGGGTCTATTAGTAGACTTCTATTGACACATGATAAACTTCCAGGATGTTATGGATTGGGAAGTATCTCCCACCTTGGCATATACCAAATCATTTGTAAATCTTTTTATTCATGTGTCCGGTCTTAGGCAGGGCAAAACAAAATCACCCTTCTTTTCCTGCTCAATATGTTCCTCCTGTAACACATTAATGTTTTTGAGCTTAGAATAAAAAAGTCTCATATTCTGGAAGACTGGAGTGAGAAAGTTTTGAAAAGTTTGTTATCCATTCATAAGATAAATAACTCTTCAAATCTGAAACTGAATCTGAATAAGCTGTAAGAAACTTGGAATATGTTCACTTGTGAGAAAAAGACTGATATCTAAAAGGCAAAGTTCTTTGTTACAATAGTGCTGTATTGATTCACTTTTTTAACAATATAGTTCAATTCGCTTTCAAGTTTGAAGTGTTTTGGGAATGAAACTTGCACAGCTGGAAGATCATACCTACTAGAGTTGATTCCTAAACAAGGAAGGGAGTAACAATATGTCTCAAACTATTCCTTTAACTGTTCCATAGATTTTAATATTTGCAATCTTATCTTTTCAGAGCGTTTCGAATTGTCAGAATCGCTGAATTAATTCGCTATGGGTGAGTCTAACAGATTTTCTCCTTCTCCTTCTGACTCTACTCCACCTCCAAGTAATATTTCTATATCGTCTTCTTCAACAGACTTAATACTTTCACCAACTTCATCATCTTCACATTCATCATCGTTGACTTCAATGTCATCATCATCAGAATCATCAACGATAGTATCATCATCATCATCAATGTTAATATCATCATCATCATCATCATCATCATCACCATTATCGATATCGTCTCCCTCACTCCCCCTAGCTCTCACAATAGGGATGTAAGTGTCATTCATTTCATTTGAAGGTCTGTTGTAGGAAATATATATCTCATCTAACTGCCTATGTATTTCCATCCAGCAGGATTTTGAGACTATTTTCAACACATCCTGTAGGCCTATCTCACTCAGATAAATCTTCATCTTAGAATAGAAGGCAAAAGATTTAAATTTTCTTCAATGCTGCATTTGGGTTCTAGATAAACAGGAATGTTTGAAGATATGCTAACACAAATTGGTTTATGCTCTGTACACCACCTTAAATTTGTTTGCTCATTCACATTAGCATCATCATCAAGATCATTATCATCGTCAGAAACTTTATCTTCATATACTTCTCTTTCCTGTTGGAGATGGTTTTCAGGAAGTATACATTCAAAATCATAGCATTTTCATGGAAGCAAGAACTGTAAGTGTGATTTGCAAACTATATTTAAACTATCTCGCAAGTCATCAAAGATACTTTTTTTTAAGAAGAAGAATACTCCCCTCCCAGATATATAAATCAAAACTTGTTTGTACATACTTTCTCATGTTTTGCAGTCACTGTTTTAAAATTTAAAAAGTTCATCGCACTTCCTACAAGTGTATTTACTAGCATACGACTCCATACTGGAGTTATAATCAAAATGTGAATTGGTGAGGTTAGATTGAGTTTTTTACATTCAGCAGAGAATTGAGAGGTGTAAAGAGATAAAAATGTATCATCTTCTCTAAATGAGTAAGCATTTATACTAATATTAAAGCAACACTCCAAATTTGGTATATCTTCTAATCTCACACCTTCAAAGTTTCTTTTCTTACTCTTTTGAAAAGCAGCTCATTGTGAATTGAAGAATAAAATCCATTCATCACATAATTTCTGAGGAAGTTTTTGCATCTTTTGAAAGCAGTGAAAAAACAACCCCATTGATTATTATTGTTAATGATTTTGGAAAAGGAGTGATGGAACTCTTTGAATGTATGTAATCTGGAATGTCGTTTGCTCACCCAATGGCAAAGGATTTTCTGAAAACATAGTGATTAACATTAGTGATGTAAGCCTTACACTATTTGGAACTCTCACCCGCCGGCTGAATAATTTGCTGTAAACAAATAATGATAATAGATTAGCATGATTATTAACAGAGCGGGGAAAGGCAAAAATAGTTTAAATAAAATAAGTGGAGAAATAACGATATTCACCTCTTTCAATCGATTTCAAAATTATTCCCAAAGCAGAGTTAATCTTAAATAAAGATTTTTTTTGTTCAACTCCTAAATACAACAAAGATGTTCTTCTGTCAGTGAAGTATCCTCAGCTGTAGAGAAATTATAGATTCCTCTAACCCTTCCCATGTTGCAAGGAGCTAGAATAGTGTTGCAATTTTCCATATAAGGCATGATCTGCAATGGAATATCAACCTCCCCTCCCTCACCCCAAGGTGGGAGTTAAAAGCTGTAACCCATGGTTCTTGATGTGTAGTTGTGACTCCCGAAGCATGAAAACCTCTATGGGAAATCAAATGACTCCATGAAGCAAAACGATTACCACAATCTATACAAGTAATATTATTATTCTTTGAAACTTTCTGTATTTTACTAGTTTCATCATCATCACTATCATCTTCATCATTTTCATCTCTCCTGAAATGTGGTGAAAAAAAGAAGATGATGATGCTTCAGGAGTAGAAATATAATTTTGATGATGTAAACGCATATGTCTATTAAGAATTATAATAGTACTATTCTCCAAAATTTCTGAACATAGAGAACATCGAATTCTATGTATCTTCATATGACTCATTAATTCTCCCATGTGAGAAAAACTGATTTCACATTCGCCACACTTGAAAGTGGTGGAATTAGCAACACCAGCAGTAGCAACAGCAGCTGATCGTGACTGCTTTCTGGATGGATCTCTATTCTCATGTCTTCTTCGTTTAAACAAAAATCTTCTAGCATGTGATGCAGGAAAGAATCTGAAAATAAATAACAATATCACAGTAATTAGTAGTAATTGATTATTTTCTTCTATTTTCAGTTTGAATGCAAGGAAGAAGAAAATAAGAAGAAACAGAAGAGCGATCGAAAGAGAGAGAGAGAGTAGGACAGAGAGAGAGAGACAGAGAGAGAGAGAGAGAGGGAAAGAGAGAATCATTCATTCATTTGGGATTTTTTTTGAAACCATTTTAATTTTATTGAATATCGAATCAAAGTTATTAATTAAATCATTTTGTATTTACAAAATAGAAAATCTTCATTTAAGATTAACTTTGCTTTTGGAATAATTTTGAAATCGATTGATACAGGTGAATATCATTATTTCACCACTTATTTTAATTAAACAATTTTCACCTTTCCCCGCTCTGTTAATAACTATCATTCCGTTTCGAAAATCATTAACAATGATAATCAATTTTTTTTTCTACTCCTTATCTTTTCACGCAGATAAGAACTTTCAGAAGACGCAACAACTTTCTCAGAAATTATGTGATGAATGGATTTTATTCTGCAATTCACAGAAGAGTAAGAAAACAAAAGTTTGAAGGTGTGAGATTAGAAGATATACCAAATTTGGTTGATTGATTGAATGGTGGTTTCTTTATGCCGTGTCGGCAGCATAGGCCATATTCACGGTGAGAATTGTTTGTTTTTTATTCAACAATCGCTTTTACAGAATGCAAAAGCACAGAATCAATTTTCCGCCAGTACACTGTGGACCCAAAAAGTTCAGAGTTACATAATTTGTGGCCAAAGGAAATAGAATTAAGATAAAAGTTCCAAATTTGGAGTATGCTTTAATATTATTGCTAGAAAAGGAAGTGCGATAAACTTTTTGTTCTTTTTGTTGAGAAAGTATATATGCTCAAACAAGTATCAATCTATATATATCAGGGAGTGGAGTATTCTTCTTTTAAAAAAGTATCTTTGATGACTTAAATATAGCTTGCGAATCAAATTTACAGCACTTTCCTTGGTTTGCAGTCTATGATTTTGAATGTCTACGTCCTGGAACCCATCTCCAACAGGAAAGAGAAGTATATGAAGACCAAGTTTCTGATGATGATAATGATCTTGATGATGATGTTAATGTGAATGAGCACAGAAATTTAAGGTGGTGTACACAGCATAAACCAATTTGTGTTAGCATATCTTCAAACATTCCTGGTTATCTAGAACCCAAATGCATCATTGAAGAAGATTTAAATCTATTGCTTTCTAAGATGAAGATTTATCTGAGTGAGATACAGGATGTATTGAAAATGCTATCAAAATCCCGCTGGATGGAAATACATAGGCGGTAGTCTACTGGCGGTTAGATGAGATATATATTTCTTACAACAAACCTTCAAATGATAGATTCCTCGAACACTTCCCATGTTGTGAGGAGTTAGAATAGTATTGCTATTTTCCATATAAAACATCTGCAATGGAATATTTGTCTCCCCTCCCTCACCCCAAGGTGGGAGTATATTAAAAACTGTAACCCATGGTTCTTGATGCATAGTTGCGACTCCTGAAGCATGAAAACCTCTATGGGAAATCAAATGCCTTCATGAAGCAAAACGTTTACCAGTCTGTACAAGTAATATTATTATTATTCCTTGAAAGTTTCTTTATTTTACTAGTTTCATCATCATCTTCATCATTATCATCTCTCCTGAAATGTGAAAAAAAAGAAGATGCTTTGGGAGTAGAAATATAATTTTGATGATGGAATCGCATGTCTATTAAGAATTCTACTATTCTCCAAAATTTCTGAACATAGAGAACATCAAATTTATATGACTCAATAATTCCCCCATGTGAGAAAAAAACTGATTTCACATTTGCCACACTTGAAAGTGCTGGAATTAGCAACATCAGTTTGAACAGAAGGAAGAAGAAAAGAAGAAGAAACAGAAGAGTGAGTGAGAGAGATAGAGAAAGAAAGAGAGTAGGATCATTAGAATATCTGTCTAATGAATATATGTATATAAATAAAAAGTTAGTGAACATACCTGTTGCTTGTCCATTGGAATCTTTCATATATTATTATTATTGACAAACCTACCTAGTATTTTAGAGGGAGAGTGCTGCTAGGAAGAAAAACAACTTTCAAACTGGAGGAGAATGCTTAGTCATTTGTTAACAAACTTTTATCTATGGAATGTACAATAAGAAGTTTGTTGTAAAAAGATCATCTTCACATGGTTTGAGAGCAACAATATCAGTTATAACATCATGTAGTGTAAATCAAATAGTGACTCAAAATAGCATATTCTTAGAATCGATGTTAAAGAAATAGTTTTTTCAAATATACATATCAAATATACGTATCACAAATATACATATCACATTTTTCAAATATACATATCACACAGGCCGAGGTGTGAGGTGCGGGTGGTGGGCCCCGCTTCGTCTGGGCGGCGTTTCGATTGGTGGTCGCTGGGAGGTTGTCGGTGGAGGTCGCGGGGCTGTCGGCAGTGGTGAAGGTGAGGCGCCGGGAGGGGCCCCCCGGGGTCTGGCGCTCACGGGCTTGCTTGGTGAGGCATTCGGCCTCGCAGTGCCTGGTGAGTAGGCGCCGGACATTGGCGCAGTAGGCGCAGATGTGCCGGCGCCTGTCTCCCACCTCGCCGTGGGCCTCCCCGATGTGGGCCCGATCGCACGAGGCGGGATCGCGGTTCCAAGCGGGGCAGGGGGCCCCGTGAGTGTGCCTATCGTAGGCGGTGCGGGCGTCGGCTTGGGGCCGGGGCGGGTGTGTGCCTCGGGCCCATTCGCCTCGGGGCAAGTCCTCGCCTCAGGAGACTGGTGTTGCCGGAGGGATGGGCGTGGTGATGGAGTCCATCCTCAGGGTGTTGAGGGCCACAGGGTCGTGCCATCCGTGGGGGAGCCTCCCGTCCGCTATCCAGGTGAAGATGGCCTCGGAGTAGCGGCGGACGGTAGGCCACGGATGCACGAGGATATCCCTCATCACGGTGAGGTGGTGGTGGCGTAGGCCCTGGAGGGAGTGCTCGGGGAAGGCTGGATGTCCGGCGAGGGTGAGGAGGGCGAGGTTGTATTCATCGCGGGTGGCCTCTCCTCTCTTGACCGGCTTCCGCTCAGGGCCCCTCGATGAGGTCCGAGGGGAAAATGTATCCCGAGGGGATGCCTTGGCGCCTGCCGGCGCGCTGCGCCTCGGCGGAAGCGAGGATATCTCGGACGGCGTCGGCCGCGGATGCTGGGGTGTAGTCCTCGGCGACGTCCTGGAGGTAGGCCGGGGGAGGCGCGGGGCCGCCTCGGGCGGCGAGGCGGTCGTACTGCTGGTAGTGGGGGTGGGCTGCCCCGGGCAGAGTCGCTTGAGACGGCGGCGGGGGCCGGGCCCCGGCGGCGGTCTGCGCCCGAGGTGCTGGGGCGGGCGGCGTGCTGTATCCTGGCTGCGTGTGCTCCAGCGCACCTCGGGCTCCGGCCGACTTGAAGGCGTCCATGCGCGTAGTGAGGCGCTGCAGGGCTTGGAGAATGATGGCTGTGTCGCCCGAGGTGGCCGAGGGGGAGGCCAGGGCCGGTGATGTTGAGGCGTGGCCCGGGCGGTGAGCCTGGTGCTCTTGCGGCCTCTTCCCTTTCCGCGTCCGGGCATGGTGCAGGAGCCTGAGGCGGGGCAGCGGTCCGAGGAGGAGTGTCAGGAGAAAAGAGGTGAGGTCTGGAAGGCGGCAGGAGGGCGAGTGCCTGAGGGAGGCCGGCGGGCGGCCTTATAAGGGAAGGGGGGGCGCGGGCGACAGCAGGTGAGTGTGAAAGCTGCCGGCCCGGGGGAGGGCGAGTGAAGGTGAGGAGCGGGCGTCGGGTGAGGCGCGAATGCTGCGCGACAGGGGGGGGTGGGGGAGGAGGCGGCACGGCGGGGTCTGGTGAGGTGTGAGCGCAGCGCGACAGCCCGGGGCGGGGGGAGGGTCTCTTCCTCTCCTCGCATCAAACGTAATGCTTCGGATTACGACCAACTAACCAAGGGGTTTTCAGGTTGTTTTTTTGTTTTGTATGGATGCCTCCAACTTGCAACATTACATATTACAAAACACAAACTATTATTAGGGAGGTGGTTGGTTTGGGAGTTAGAATATGGTTACAATGCTATTTTTGGTACTCAAATAAATGGATTGATGGTTTTAAATAAAGATTCAAGCAAATCAGGATGTAAAACTCCAACAAACAAACAAGAAAATACCTTAACTTATTTTAAGTTAGGTTATTATTTGAGGTTTATTTTTTTAGTATCGCATGCAACTGCAAACACTCAAATAATGACTCAAAATAGCATGTTCATGGAAACAATGTTCAATAAATAGTTTTACAGATATATACACAAAATACATTGTATAACATTTCCTAATGAAGAATTCATTATATTTATTATCTATACTATGGGTTTTTGTTTTGTTGTGTATGGATGCTTCCAACTTGCAACATTACATATTACAAAACACAAACCATTATTAGGGAGGTGGTCAGTTTAGGGAGTTAGAATATGGTTACAATGGTATTTTTGGGACTCAAATAAATGGATTGATGAGGTTTTAAATAAAGATTCAAGCAAATCAGGATGTAAGACTCAAACAAACAAACAAGAAAATACCTTAACTTATTTTAAGTTAGGTTATTATTATTTGAGGTTTATTTATTGTAGTATCGGATGCAACTGCAAACACTCAAATAATGACTCAAAATAGCATGTTCATGGAAACAATGTTCAAGAAATAGTTTTACAGATATATGCGCAAAATACATCGTATAACATTTCCTAATAAAGTATTCATTATTTATACTAAAGTTAAAATGAAATCCGAGAAAACAATCCAATGTTGTTCGAATCATCGACATCACCAATCCGCCATGAAAGATCAAATGAGTTTTTAAAAAAACAATAAAAAAAAAAACCAGATGTCAATCCTGCAAGCATAGTGTAAATCAATATGAGTTCAACCAAAACCAGATGCCCATCCTGCAAGGTAGAACGGTGACATCATCAATCCAGTCAAAAAGGTCAAATGGGTTCAACCAAAAACAGATGGCCATCCTGCAAGCAAAGGTCAGTCCTGCAGGGTAGAACGGTGACGTCATCATTCCAGTCAAAAAGGTCAAATGAGTTCAACCTAAAATCCTGCAAACATGCAATGGGTAGAACAGTGACGTCATCATTCCAGTCAAAAAGGTCAAATGAGTTCAACCTGAACAGTGACGTCATCATTCCAGTCAAAAAGGTCAAATGAGTTCAACCTAAAATCCTGCAATGGGTCATCTCAGGTCACTGATGCCCATTGTCCCGCGGTGCAAACATGCAATGGGTCATCTAAGGTCATTGTACCGCGTCGGTCCTCTGACGCGGGACGATTACGTAATATGGACCCATATCGGTCCTCTCTATGCTACTCCCATTGCTCCGTGGATAGTGCGGGCTTGAGAACGTGGCTTGGAACCCGTACCTCTTAGCAAATTGGCCATATTCTTCACTACTAAATTGCGGTCCGTTGTCGGACACAATTTCTTTCGGAATCCCATACCTGCCAAACATTTCTTTTAACACTTCAATAACTGCCACATTAGACGTTGATCTTAATTTTACCATTTCGGGAAATTTTGACATATAGTCTATGATGACTAGATAATTATTGTTTTTATACTGACAAAGATCCACCCCGATCTTTGCGTACAGAATTGTTGGAATTTCATGCGATATCATTGGTTCTACGTGTGGTATGTTCCTTTCTGCCTGGCAGATTGGGCATCTATTAATTTTGTCTTCAATTTGTTTTGCCATGCCTGCCCAGTGGACATAATCACGTACCAATTGTTTACATTTAATGATCCCAAGGTGGGATTCATGAATCTTATCTAGCATGTCTTTTCTCATTGACTTTGGAATAATTATCTGATCACCTTTCATCATTAACCCATTGTATACTGTTATGTCCTGTCTGTGTGTATAGTATGGTTTTACTTCTGGGTTTATGGTTTTAGTGTCATTTGGCCACCCTTCTTTTGTTAGAGATTTCAACTGTTGCATTGTCTCGTCATTTTTGGTTTCGCTCGCTATTTTCTCTACATCTTCGTTGACCAACCCGACAGCTGCAACCTTGATGTCGTTGTCAAACAAATCCTTAGGGTCTATTTGTGACGAATGGGCTCGTGACAGGGCATCTGAAAAGAACATGTTCACACCTTTTTTATGAATTACCTTTAGATTGTAATTCTGGAGCCGCATTCGCATGCGCTGCATGCGGGCAGACAGAGTATTTATTGGTTTCAGCATTATGTTGACTAGTGGTTTATGATCTGTTTCGACTGTAATTTCCTTGCCAAAAATGTACTCGTGGAACTTCTTACAGCCGAAACAGATCGCCAGTAACTCTTTTTCGATTACCGCGTATTTTGCCTGTGTTGTCTCTAGTGCTTTGGAAGCCATAGCTATGGGCCTTTGCTCTTGGAATAGTGTCGCCCCCAGACCTGATTGTGACGCATCTACCTCTAGGACAATTGGTTTGGACACATCATAATATGTAAGCACAGGGGCTTTCATTAACAATGCTTTTAGCTCTACAAATGCCTTTTCTTGTGCCAACTCCCAATGCCATGCCACCCCCTTAGCGAGAATTATCCTTAGTGGTTTTGCAACTTCCGATAATTTTGGTATGAATTTGCTTACATAATTCATCATTCCTAAAAATCTCTGCACTGCAGCTTTATCAGTGGGTGTTGGCATCTCCAAAATGGCACTAACTCTCTCGGGGTTTGGTTTCAATCCATCTTTGGTGAGCACGTGCCCCACATACTTAACAGATGATTTGCATATGTTCGACTTCTTAGGATTCAGCTTTAGATCCACCTGGCGTGCTCTTTCTAACACTGCCTGCAATCGTTTATTGTGTTGTTCTACAGTTGCACCAAATACCAAAATATCATCTGCTATGATTTCGACACCTTCGAAGTCTCTAAAAATGTTATTCATTTCTTGAATAAAGATGTCTCCCGCTGTTTTTATTCCGAAGGGTAGGCGGGTGTATCGGTATCGCCCCCAGGGGGTATTGAACGTACAAAGGAGTGAACTTGGTTCATCCAGCTGTATTTGCCAATACCCACTGTTGGCATCCAACACTGAGAAAAACTGAGCCCCCGCTGTTTTGGCTACTACTTGCTCAACTGTTTTGTTTGGGTATGGACTGCGGAGGATCGCCTTATTTAATTTGGTAGGATCGAGACAGATCCTAATCTTCCCTGGTTTACGGACCACAGTGATGGAATTAACCCACGGTGTGGGATCAACTTGAGGTACAATAACTCCAATACTAACCATGCGATCTAACTCAAGTTTAACATCATTGGCAACAGCATGAGGAATTCGGCGAGGTGGATCTATTAGAGGAGTAATTTCTGGATCAATATGTATTTTAGCGTTCACCTTTATCTTCCCCAACCCTACAAATACATCATTGAATTTCTTTACCAGTTCATCTGCACTGCTCCCTTGCTGACTGACGGAGTCCACACGGTTGATTAGTTTGAGTCCTACACAGGCTTTCTTTCCAAGGATCGCACATCCCGTGTTCATCACTTGGAATTTAATCAGCTTTCCTCGTACGTGCAGCTTCACCTCTCCCTCCGGCGTTAGTCGATGCCCGCTGAACATAATCAACTTGCAGCGTGCTGGTTGTAGGCTTCCAGTTCCCATAGCCTGGAACGTCTTGATTGGTATGATATTGGCCTCGGAGCCAGTATCGAGCTTGAACTTGATGTTTGTCTCCCCGACACGGATTGTCTTATACCATAACTCCTCCGACTCACTCTCCTCGTCTTCGTCCATCGCTCCGACGAACAGATCCGGATCTTTGTCTTCGTCTTCAGAAGTGGCTAGCTCCCACTGTTCTCTGTCGTTTCGTCGGTCCACTTCAATGGCATTGACAGGGGTATTCCCTGTTCTTCTTCGTCTACACACTTTCACAAAATGGCCTAACTTGCCACACCCGTCACACTGTTTGTCTTTAGCTGGGCAATTAGCCTGTCCATGTGTGTAACCACATCGTGAACAACTCACGCATACGGCGTTATATCCACTTGACTGTGCACGGCGCCATGGTACTGCCGGGGCTGTTGGTGGGCGTGTCCGGCGCCTAGTGTATTTGTTGACGGAGTCTACGGCTTCTTCTCTCTGCGTGTCGAGTTGATCTGCGTTATATTCACTAACTCGACAAATTTCCAAGCATTTGTCCAGCGTAAGCTTTGGAGTTTGCAGCAATTTATCACGCAACTGTTTGTCCTTTACACCACTCACGAGTCGGTCTCTTAAAATGGAATTTTCCACATCTCCGTACTCACAAAATGCTATTTTATGCCGCAACTCCCTAATATATGTGTCCATGGACTGAGACTTTTGGTTAAACGTATTGAACTGGTTCCTCACTACCGTCTCATTTGACTTGCTTTCGCAGTACTCCCGAAAAGCTTGAATTAACGGTTGTATTTTTTCGCGGTCTGAGTCGGCAATTGGAAGCATCGGAAACACCTTCTGAGCTTCCGCACCGGCAACATGTAACAGCATGAAGCATTTTGTCTTCTCCGGCTTGCTGCTAATTCCTGCTGCCCCCACAAATATGTTGTATGCCGTTATCCAACTACGCCAGTTTACAGCCAGGTTCCCTTCCAAGTTTAGCTCCTTTGGTGGTTTAAGACCTGCAACTGTAGCCGCCGCCATGTTCGTTCGTTCCGCTATCTGACACCATGTAGTGTATTAACAAACACCCGAACGGCTTGAGTCTCGTGTAACAACTGATTTATTCGTAGCTCACATCTCAGTCACGTGATGTCTCCCCGGGGCGCAGCCCGGCCTTGTCTATATATAGAACAGTGGTCAGGTTCCGATTGGGCCTTCCTTGGTCTCCCATGAGGCTTCAGGGTATCATTCTTGCACGCTTTCCTCGATGTTTTCCTTGTGTTCGGCATATTGGACTTTGAGAACTGTCACTGATAATAAGTGTAAGTGTGTAGAGCACCGTGACACAGACACTTAATGTCAAGTATAAATATATGTATAGGCTTGTTGTCAATGCGTTTATGAGACGAATGGCATCCGGTAGATAGGGTAGTAAAGGTGTGAAGTAAAATTGTGAAATAACTCGATGATTCGTCGTTGACAATGAATTTTGGGTGAAGAGATACCGGTAAATGGTGTGCAGTCAAATGTAAATGTGTATAATGTAAATGTAATAAAATAATGGTAGAAAGTCAGTAGTATAAAATAAATAGTGGTGTAAAACAACCGCTGCTCTCCGAGATCCCTGCTGAGGGTAATTAGTAACTCTGACAGTAATGCGTCAGACCGTAACCCAGACACTTAATGTCAAATATATAACAATTATATAGGTATGTTGTAACTCGTTTATGGATTGAATGGCCTCCGGTAGATGAGGTGGAAAAAAGATGTTGTAAAATTGTGAGATAACTTGGTGAATTGTCGTTGACAATGTATTTGGTGTAAATAGATACCGGTAAATGGGGTGGAGTAAAATGTAAATGTCTATAATGTCAATGTAATGAAATAGTGCTACAAAGTCAGTAGTATAAAATAAAGTATAAATAAATAGTATAAATAAATAACTAGTGTAAAATAAGGCTATAAATAGCCGAATCAGTCTTTTACACCGACAATAATTGTTGAATAAAAAGTTTTTTAAACAATGCTCTCCGTGCTCCTTGCCGATCTCGAAGCTCTTTCATACGCTTTAGGTGCTGGGCTATGGCAGCCACGTCGAACCCTGGGCCAGGTTCTAGCGTCCCGAGGTCCGTACCTCATTGTGCCAAGCCAATCAGTAATTCTGATATAAATTAAAGTCTATAACAAGCCGAATCAGAGGTTGAGATCAACAAAATTGTCGAATAAAACAAGCTAGTATAAAATAAATAGTGTAAAACAGTAATTCTGACAGTAATTAATATTATTATCGCTCATATTCGACACACAGGTTGACACAATGTGATAGTTTGATAATTGTCGAATCTATATATATATATATATATATCTTCTGTTCCGCGATCGCTCCTCCTTGTTATCCACTGAACCAGGGCGTCGACAGACAGGTAGTTGACATGTAATCGACACACAGGTCGACACAATCAGAAATACTGTCGAATATATAGTGAAATGTTTTCTATGATACTGTCAGTCCGGATGAAGCGAGACACACATCGTCGACTCACAAATCTTCGACACACTGGTACGGCAGGACGAGAAGAAAGCAGCAACACAGGTGTAGACTGTGTTAGATATAGTCAACACTCATGACAAATCAGGAGCAAGAACTGAATAGGTGTAGCATTGACTGCAGCCAGGCGGGTTGTGGTGGTTTGAACAAGACGGGGATTGAACTCATGACCGATTTGGCGGGAAACAAGCCGGTCGAGTCGGGTCGGATTGCCCCTAGCGGTAGTGGTGGAGTTACTGGTGGCGCCACCTATCACCTCGTTATGCAGGGTCCTCCACCCCGTAAATTACCCATGTTACAAGTAACATGCACAATTACAATTTTAGGACCAAAGTTACCTTAATTCAACGTCAGTAATGTTACACATGTATTTGTGTTACGATAGGAACCTTCCATTCTAAAACTTATTGAAAAATCATGCCATTAGGTCTAAAAGTGTGAATTTACAAGTGTGTGATAATAGGGCTATTAACAACTCTTTGGCTTTCATTTTAAAGCAAAATTGTCAGTGCTGTTACATTGTTTTCTGTGTCAGTGCTGTTACATTACATTTGTAACATGACTGACAATGTCAGGGCTGTTACATATCAGCACTGACCAAATTAACCTAAACTGGGTTGTTATCAAAGGCTAAACAAAATACATACTATGTTTCCGATTTCTCAGCCGTCTTCAATTAAACAGGTGCAGTAAAAATGTTTAATGGCCAACTATTTTTTTCTTAAACAATTCTTGTTTACGTACGAGACATACTTTTCGTATCTAATAATATGGGATGTACGTTTCTATTAACTTACATGCATACTTACCATCGTTCATCTTTTAGTTTACTTCAGTGAAGAACGACAACATTAAAACACTAGATTAATCGCCAATGAAATTTTATTGAAAGAAAGTAACGCACCATATTTTATTTATCTTTAATGGTTCATTGACCACAACCATAAACCCTTACTTTGTTGTATACCTTTAGCTGGGTGATGGTTTTTGAAAATCCTATTTTCATGGTTATGATGCAGGTATGCTCTATGTGATTAAGTTTGATGCACAAGTATTCAAGTCGCTACTGTGAAACATTTCAAATAATGGCTAAGTCAAATGCGGAAAGACAAAAACAGTACTGAAAGCGCAGGGATGCGGACCTTGATACGAGACGGTTGTCCTTGGAAACAGAAAAAGGCCGGTATATTGTCGCGAAACAAATGGGAAAGAGAAAGTTAATTGGTGATAAAACTGAAAGAGAACAAAGAAAAACCAGACGAGAATGGAGAGCCTATCAAAAGATAGTCAGAAAAAGACACCAGCATCTACTGATCAACCGCTTGTGGACGAAAACAGACAAGTACGTGGTCGCAAGAAAGTTAGAAGAGACAAAGCTAAGTGTTACAAAGATCTTAACAAACTGAAACAGAAACTGGAAACTCTAGAACGAAAATCAGAAGGGCATAAAAAGCGATATCAGCGCGCTATAAATTCTTCCAGTGCCAAAGACTCTCCAAGAACGAAAACCAGAAAACTCCTCAGAAATCTGAAAGTATCCCCAAGTGTCAGAAAGACCTTGATTTTTCACCATGCTGTTACACAAAATTTCCAACAGAAGTACAATCGATAGAAAAGTGAGAGAGAGAAAAAGATCATAGCACAGTGCATAACGGGCTCAATACTTAAGAAGTATCGCCTTCAAAAATGTACTGAGATGACGTTTGGATTTTCAAGAAGGAGACACAGCCAACCAGTCTGCAAGAGGAAGTCAAAAATAATCAAATATCGAAAGCAGCTTAAGACAGATGTAGTCACTTTCTACGAAAGGGATGATGTCTCAAGGATGACACCTGGGAAAAAAGAAACTATAACCAAGCACAAGACTAAAAAGCAGAAGAGATTGCTGTGTGACACTATGAAAACTTTGCACATGAAATTCCTAGCTGAAAACCCATACATCAAACTTTCCTATTCATTGTTCTGCGTACTACGCCCATTCTGGGTTGTGCCCCCCCACTGTGAAAGATCTGGACACATGCTTATGCAAGCTGCACGAAAATCTACAGTTTGTTGGGAGTAAACTCAAGAACATGAACTTAATCTCAACGACAAAACTAGATGACCTGGCTGCTACATTGTGCTGTGATTCATCTTCAAAGTGCTGCATGTACAGAGAATGTGACGATTGCAAGCATAACAGCATAGAAGTGACATCATCATACGTACCAGAGGAGCAAGTGCAGAATATGCAATGGAAAACATGACAGGATGAGAAAGGATTTCTAATTACTGTCAAGGACACAGTAACCATAACGCTGCGTGATGCACTGGATAGATTTCAGCAAAACATGGAACGTTTCTGTCACCATCTCTACAATATTCAGCATCAGTACAAGATGTACCGATTCAAATGTGATCACATTGACAAATCAGAATGTGTGGTAGGGGGCCTATACATAGATTTTGCTGAGAATTACAACTGTAAATATGCAAAGGAAATCCAAGTGGTTCATTTTGGTGGCTCGCACAAACGGGTAACCATGCACACTGGAGTGTTGTATCTTGCTGGAGAAAAACCTCACACGTTCTGCACCATTTCGGATTCCAGGGTGCACGATCCTTGCGGGATTTGGTCCTACATGCAGCCGGTGCTGAACTGGGTACAAACTGACCACCCTGATGTGGAAATATTTCATTTCTTTTGTGACGGACCTACATCCCAATATAGGCAAAAAAAGAATTTTGCTATTTTTGTTAGCATCTTTGCTGGCACCAAATCTACTTGGAACTTTTTTGAGGCATCACATGACAAAGGTGCCGCCGATGGAGTTGGGGGTGTCCTGAAAAGAACAGCCGACCAACTAGTATAGTAAGGCATGGCACTGATCTTCCTGACCCAGAGACCGTCTTCAGAAAACTGCTAACAGTGACATCAGTTAAGCTGTTCTTTGTACCTGCTAAAAACGTTGAAGAGCTGACAGCCAAGATGTCTAAAACCACCTTGTCTCCTATTCCAGGTTATATTTTATATTTATTATTGTTATAACAGTATAGTTAGTATATGTTTGAATATATATTATATGTACTACATTATACTTCCGTTCTCTGTATCATATTTGTAGTAGCACATTATCAGACCTGAAATTAAATTACTATATATCGATTACAGGTACGATGTCCCTGCACAAAATTACATGCTTCAAGGCAGACAAAACCATACAGTACAGAGATGTTAGCTGTTTCTGCAGCAGGAACTGTAAATGTTTTAATCCAAAGCCATTCAAATGTCAAGACCTGGTGAGCTCAACATGCATCTTGTAGCTTTTTAATAACACAAATAACATGCATAGAAGCAATACTTTAAAAATAACAGTTAAAGGCACACCAAGTTCATCACATTAATGTAGCATCAACAGTTTTACATGCCATGTAGTGCTGTAGTCAGAAATATAATGACTATTCATTTCTCATTTGCGACAGGACTGTGGTATGTTGCTCCGTGTTCCCAGACCGGCTAGCGATCCTCCAGCCATCTCTATTGATGGTACTTGCACTCCTCTTGATGCAGAAATCGTTTCCACCAATGCACCATCTATCTCGATCGAAAAAACTGCCGTTCCGGTTACTGATTTAGTTTCTCATGAAATTACTTCGTCTGGTGACAACAGTAATTTGCCAACAACTGTGAAATGTGTACCTTCCACTATGTCATTACGCTTAGTCGACTCAGCTGATGTAAATCTAGTTGGGAAATATTGTGTGATTCGCTATGATGGCAAAGCATATCCTGGAATCATTGAAGATTTAGATAATTCTGATGTTCAAGTGCACTGCATGCACAAAGCAGGAATGAACCGTTTCTTTTGGTGCACCACAGTTCAAGATATATGCTGGTATCCATACAAAGACATCATCACCATCATTGATGAGCCGCAGAAAGTTGGTTCTCATCACATACAGGTTGATCCTGCTATGTGGGAATCTGTTCTATGTCAATTGTAAACGTGATAAAGCATATCAAGAAACCACAGGACTGTAAACTTTTAGATTAAGATTGCCGTTTTAGATTAAGATTACCGTTACGTTATATAAGTATCGCGTTTTTAAATTGTACACTATCCAGTATACTTAGAGTAAGTACTGTAAGTACTGTTCTTAATGTGGGCCTACATAATGTATTAACATTACCAAGCTTCAATGGGTGGGACATGATTTTTTACTGACGATAGCTCAATAAATGTTTTGTATTTCCTTGCTTGTTTATCAGGAAAAATACATACATTAAAACAAACATGATAATAGCATACATATAAATCATGAACAAAATATAAATAGGAAAATTTAAATTTGGTGGACTGAAAAATTGCTTTATTTAAAATGAATAAATGAGATGACAAATGAGCAAAAATGTTGAACTCAGCTAGGCAAGCAAGTGGTATTACATGTTAATTAAATGAGAAGTATTCTAAAAATCACTTCAACTTATAACAGAAGTTTTGTACATTTTCAACTGAATGTAGTAGAGACGGGTGCTCATGGTCAGTTCTGTTATCTGTTGTCAGTGCTGTTACAACACTTAAAATGTTCAAAATGTTCAAAATGTTAAAAAAATTAAATAAAAAAGCCTGCAATTTATTGCACTTGATCTATTTTAGGTTATATTCTTCATGTTTAGCTGGTTGCATTAAGACTATACTGCAATAACTGTGTTTTCTCTTTATTGAAATCTTCCATGCCCATGCCCAATATTAAATCATCGTACACAATTATTTTATCTTTTCTACTCTACGTTATTTGTGTGAAGGAACTTAAACATTAATGGCAAAAACGTTTACAATTTTATAGTGTTTGTCAGAATGTGTTAAACTGGTTCATACCATTTAGAATAAAGTTGTTTTATTTGCACTACAAGCCAGTAATGTCCCCGTAACAGTACTGACAATTTAATATCTAGTGACCTGAGACACATCCTTTTCATACCAGTTTTTTCCGAGTTACAATAAAATCTGTTCGTTGTGAGTACTACATTACTTAACAACAATATCCTAAGAACCATAAACGTAACACAATTTCACAAAAAAAAGATATTAGAATTTAATGTTTTACCAGACCTGAAATCTACCGAAAATATGGAATGACCCAACTACTACACTAGCCTACGGGTCATGGAATTGAGTTCAAATCCTTGCCAAGTCAGATCAATGACTTTAAAATTGATACTTGTCGCCACATCTCCTGGCACTTGACATTACTCAAATACAAAAAGGAAGTGGAATCAGGAAGACCAATTTTCCCTGATCTAAATGTCCCTCGCTTAATCAACAAAGGGAATAAATAACAGTTTAAATAGAACCCGCAGAATCATAACCACAAACATGTTATGCTATGGAAAATAAAACAGTGGTGCTACTGCCTACATCGATGCTGTATTAATGCAACGTTTTTGTTTGTCACTTTGTTGCTGCAAATAAAACCATGTAGAAAGTAAACTCCTCGTTAATAAACATTCTGGGGAATTTCAAGTAACACATCTCTATATTTCTATAACTAATTTGTCTAGTTTCATCAACTAAATAGATCCAAAGCGGGGAAACGCAGTTTTGACAAAACAGTGAAATGAGCTAATCAAGTCATCATGAGTTAGTCAATTTGTGCCTTTCAAACACTTCGAAGGCATTCTTAATAAATAAATAAATCCTACAGAACTCAGAATGAGTAGGCTCAAGCAATTGTTTGTTGTGTGCTAGTCTATGAAACAATTTCTTGTGGACAACATTGATATTTGTTTTACATTTAGGTCTACATAAGGCCACATAAAAGAATACTTGCTTGACATCTACCCATTTAATTTTTTCCATGTCGGGTGAGAGGTTTTTTATTTATATTTGTTATTTTGTATGTAGAATGGCAGTGTACAGGACAAGAAAACTAACCATGGCATTCAAGGTCAGGAGGCATGATAGGAAGGTAGAGAACACTGACACTTTCTATCTCGAAATTGAACAAGAAAATATTAAAATTACCGGTTACTAAAAAATCATCAGGATTAAGTTTGTCGGTCATTGCACAATCATTATGATAGGCGGGAAAGCATTGATTTGAGTTTTAATATTATATTTGAAGGGTTTTTGGACAAAAACGTATATATGTTTAACCGTCGGGCTATTTCACACCCGCTTAAGGCGAGCCTATGTGTTAATTTATATAATTATTTCCTGGGCCAGCCGCGGGCCGCCGCTGCCTCCCAGCCCATCCGCAGGTAGTCGGTGTCCGTCGGTGTCATTCCCGGGCTAAGGTCGACCAGCCAGAGTATCGTCTAAATACGGATTTTGTCCCCTCTCGCATTTATCGGCCTAAAG
This sequence comes from Branchipolynoe longqiensis, assembly GCA_030323885.1. Lineage (NCBI taxonomy): Eukaryota > Metazoa > Annelida > Polychaeta > Phyllodocida > Polynoidae > Branchipolynoe > Branchipolynoe longqiensis. Next base: position 7,908,373 of record CM059187.1, read on the forward strand.
CAAATACTTAGTTATTTCAACGGTGTATGTAATATGTTTGAATTGATCCAGAACTAAGCAGATGCGCTAGTGTCACTGCCACTGTCACTGATAATCAGCCTAAGTTACTGTCATATTTTAGCCACGTTAATTCTGTTAATAATATGTCTGGTATAATCTTCCTGCAGATGGGTTAAGTAGCTGCATATGGCCTATTAGGCTTAAGGCCCTTAATTATATATAAAGCAATCCAATGTTAAGTTTGACCATAGCGGTTAATCTATAGAAGTCTGGAGAATAGTAATGAATGCAAGGAACGTTCCAATTTACCTTTCCAAGAGCTCACAGCTTTTTATTCTTAATCAAACTAACATTCGTTTGTAGCACATATCGTGGATGTATTATGCAATCCCCTCCCATTATCATTAAATTAAAACAAGTTTAGAATTTCGACAATAAAGGCCTAAAACTCGGCTAAAATATCAGAGCGTCATTAAATACGTCTGATCGGTCTGGGTCCGAACGCCCGACCTTCTATCGTTGCCAGGAGAGTGGCAATTGGCGTCTCCTAGCAACGCTTTATGGCCGGAAACCCGGTGCCTCGCAAATGTTGGCATTCGCGAGTCTGCCATGGCGAGTAGCCCGCATTTCCAAATGCATGTTAATCGGCGCACGCTCGCATATGTCACAAGGCGAATAGTCTCGCCCACTTCACTGCTCCCCCAGACGAACAACAAGAATTAATGTTCGTCGAAGAAAGTCAAAGTGGGCGCGACTACAACGGTCTACGGTTGCAGCACAACAACAGTTAAAATCCCCGTGAAATTGTCCCGCGTCCTGCTAGCAGTGCAGGAGGCAAGACGCATACCTTACTTCTCGTTGTGTATATTCCTGAAACCAAGAGACCAGGAACCTGGTCAAGCAGTAAACACATAGTAGTACTTCGAAGAGATAAAAGAACCATTATCAATATCTTTGTTAAGATGTAAAGATTAATCATTTAGCTAGAAAGCCACAGAAGATGTTACCAATAAAATATTGTTATGCCTAAATTAATGAAAAATGTTACCGATATATTTTATGATTAAAATTACTGACATATCTATAAGACCCCAAAGATATCTATCATAAGAGATTCTTTTATAATGGAATAAATTCAGCATGTATTCTGCCCTACGAGGGTATACAGATCATCATTAAATATTCCTTTTTTTCCATTTTTATTTATTTAAACCAAGTTGTATTATATATATTCTGTTGTTTTCTTCTTTTAAAAAAAATTTGTTGTTGTTTTGATTCACTGAAGGTGTACAGTCTTTTTTCTTTTTACACCATGTTTTTTTTTTTTTATGAGAAAAGCAGAATAAAAACAGGAAAGGAGTCGTGAGCTCTGTTAATGGCTTAACGATAACAATCGCCCATGCAACTCGGTGCAAGGGGCCATCCACTATCTAACAGTTGGTTCCCACCGTGCCGTCTACGCTGTACAACAAATAGCACATTTGGCGAGTGCAGTGCTCTACTAGACACGGGGGGAGGGGGGTTGCCCTAAATAAATAGATATATCTTCATTATATACATATTGACAGCGTCGAACTGTCAAGTGCGGCAATTGACTATACTGCAGTCTGAGGTAATGTTAAATCTGCCTTGTTATGCGACGTTGACTTGAAATTTAATATTACGTGATACCTAATTACCGGTGAAGGTCATACCAAACGACATTTGCAATCCTGTTTACAAGATGTTAAAGTGACATTCCTACTAATGCGTACCCCCGCAAGTGTAAAATGCGTACCCCCGCAAGTGTAATTACTTTACGTGTTCCTGAAAACCCTGGCCGATAAACGACTTATAAAGCTCTGTTTATAATGCATACTCTCGCAAACCATGTCAAGCTCACTGGCCGGCCATGTCGGAGCTGGACGACTGTCACGGACCAAAAATATCGGCGGGACCAAGCGGTCCTTAGCCGCTGCCGTATTGGCCACTCGTGGCTTACACATGCTTTTCTGCTCAAGGGGGAACCTCCCCCTGAATGTATTGGGTGTCAGTCCCCACTGACACTCAAACACATTTTACTAAGTTGCGTTGATTTTTTGGCCCTGCGCCAACAGTTCTACACTGCAGACAGTATGCATGACCTTTTTACTAAGGTAAAACAGGAAAACATTTTAGCCTTTTTGAGGGCAGCTGGACTGTACCACCTCATATAGTTTACTAAATAGATTCTATCAATTATTAATAAAACTTTTCTTTTTCTATGGGAATTTGTTTCCCTTGACCACAAATATATGATGGTGAGCTTTCTAATTTAATGAGTGTCTATTGGCATATAATTGATTGTCTGCTTTTACATGTAAAAGCGATGGTTTGAACAAAAAACAAACATTTCTCGCCGTGAATATGGCCAATGCTGCCGACACGGCGTAAAGCAACCACCAATCAATCAATCAATCATTCGTAGGGGAGCTGTCCGAGAGCAACAACAATATGGCTGACCTGTGGTTTGAAAACATCAACATAGGCCACACGCATGTGAGGTTCAAGATGGACATGGGGTCACAGGCAAACATTCTACCGCACAAGATCTTCAACAACATCGGAGGGATTCATCTGAAAGCACCATGCTGCCAGCTGGTAACATACGCGAAAACATGCATACAACCAATCGGCGAGTGCATGATCAATATGAAGAACCATGAACTACGGTTTCAAGTGACCAGCACTGGAACGCCGATTCTCGGGAAGCATGCCTGCGTTGTACTGCAGCTCATCCAACGGATCGACACAGTCGACGCGAAAGAGGTACCGATCGTCACAGGCACGGCAGAAAGCACAGTGAAACAAGCCGAGAACATGGTAAAATCATATTCAGATGTATTTCAAGGTTTAGGTCAAATTAAGACACAGGCGAAAATATATGTAGATAATCAGATCAAACCATGCATTGACCCTCCGCGCCGTATTCCCCACGCCATTGAAAAGAAAGTAAAAAATGAATTAGATCGTATGATTGCACTAAATGTCATTGTCGAAGTAAATGAACCCACCCCATGGGTGAAGTCGATCACAGTAGTGAGAAAGCCTAGCAAAATTAGAATATGTTTAGATCCGACGAAACTAAACAGAGCTATTAAAAGAGGACCATACCCTACGCGGACGATCGAGGTTGTTTCGAAATTAGATGATGCCAAATACTTTCTCGATTCTAACAGCGGCTATTGGCAGGTCAAACTAGATGAGGAAAGCTCGAAATTGTGTACCTTTAACACTCCATGGGGCAGGTACAGAAACACTCGACTGCCGTTCGGCACCAGTACTGCGGGCGACATATTCATATAAAAAATTAATAAGATCCTAGGTGATATGACAGGGGTAAACGTAGTTACCTATGACATGTTGGTGTATGGC
>CM059187.1:7912264-8170797 GCA_030323885.1 Branchipolynoe longqiensis
CAAAACTATCTCCGAGCATAACGAACGCCTCAAAGCCGTATTAGATAGAGCCCGCCAAGTAAATCTAAAACTCAATCCTATGAAATCAAAGATTTGTAAGACCGAAGTTAGATATGTTGGCCATACAATAACACACGAGGGGCTAAAGCCGAGTAAAGAGAGGGTGCAAGCAATAAATAATATGCCGATTCCCACTAATGTAGCAGCTGTACAAAGATTCCTTGGGATGGTAGGGTATGTGAGTAAGTTTATACCAAACTTAGCAACAATAAGCAAACCGTTGCGTATTCTAATCAACAAAACAACAGCATGGCATTGGGAGTCGGAACAGCAAGAAGCTTTCGATATGTTGAAATTGTTGTTAACGACTGCGCCTGTTTTTACAATGTCAACAAAAAGGTAACTCTGCAGGTAGATGCCTCAAAATCAGGCCTTGGCGCAGCGCTCATCCAAAAAAGTAGGCCAATAGCGTTAGCCTCTAAATCATTAGACGACACACATACTAATTATGCAATGATAGAGAAAGAATTCTTGCCAATATGCTTTGCTTGCAAGAAATTTCACAACTATATATTCGGGAAAACCATAAATGTTCAGACAGACCACAAGCCCCTAGTTGCTATACTAAACAAACCTATCCACTAATTATCTGCAAGAATGCAGCGCATTCGTATGCACTTGCTCTCTCTGTTGCATACATTAAGGGATCTCAAATGTTCATTGCAGATGCACTGTAACGTGACCACAGCAAGTCAATCGAGCCAAATGACCTCTTTGATCAGCACATTAGTATAGCTTCGATCACACGAGTGGACAATGCTACCGAACAGATACGAAAGGAGATTGAAACAGACACAACACTCATCGAGGTAACAAACCTAGTAAAACACGGGTCGCCCGATAACAACAACCAAGTACCATCGCACCTCAAACTATTTCACACTTATCGCAATGAAATAATGGTAGAAAAGGGTATCCTACTTAAAGGGAGTAGAATAATCATTCCACAGGCGATGCAATCACAAATGCTGACAATGTTACATGAAACCCACATGGGCATAAATAAAAGCAAACAGCTAGCACGAGATTACATTTTTTGGCCAGGGATGCAGAAACAACTTGAGGATCTAATATCGCGCTGTGCTGTATGTATGTCAGCAGTTCAGGAAAAAGCAACATAAAGAGCCACTACATCCTCATGAGATACCACCTATGCCACACCAAAAAATGGGTGTGGATTTGTTCCAAACGAACAACAAGGTATTCATAGTAGCCGTTGATTACTATTCCAAATTTCCTGAAATTGTTGAGCTATACAAAACTAGGAGCACAGCTATAATAGATGCATTAAAGGGGATATTTGGAAGACATGGTATTCCAGTAACAATCGTTTCAGATAACGGTCCCCAATTTGCTTGTATGGAATACCGCAGTATCGCACGTGAATACGGATTTAACTCCGTATACACGAGCCCTCACCACCCACAGGGGAATGGCTAGATAGAGAGAGCTGTGCAAACGATCAAAACAATGATAACAAAATCTATAATAGAAGGCAAAGATTACAACCTTAGCCTTTTTAATTTTCGAAACACCCCTATGACAGGCTTAGAAGCTTCGCCAGCGCAGCTTCTGATGAGCAGACGACTCAGGTAGAAAATTCCTTCCACGCAAGCGCAGTTAACGCCAGCCAGTTGCACAGAAATCTAAAAAAACAGCAGATACTGAACATTCAAAATTCACAAAAGCACTATTTCGACAAGCGCGCGGGCAAGGCGCATTCATTATTGAAACTGAATGATAAGGTTAAGTACATAACACACAGTGGGGAGTGGGCAGACGGTACGATCACAAACACTGACAACAAAGTAGACAGACGTTACGAAATAACTAATAGTAAACACAAAATAGTGAAAAGAAACAGGATCCACATAATCAAAGTCAGGAACAATGAACAATTAACAACTCAGAACAGTCACCACAGTGAAGAATCAAACTCAGATTATGAGACACTATTCGAACCAGAAGCAGAAAATGTAACGAGATATGGACGAACCATAAAACCAGTCCCTAGACTAGGACATGACTAATTTAGCACAACTGACCCAAGCAATTAATGACTGAACACTAGTAGTAGTAGCAGTGTCAACAGTGATCATCATTACCGCACATGCACAGAAGGTTGAGAGTGCGCTAACAACCTTGGTCCGCGAATAGCTGAAATCCGGGTCATGTAACAAGGTAACTAAAAATAAATGATATAAAGAGACAAACGAGGTATAGAAGGTTAAGTAGTTCAAGTTAATTAAAAGGTACGCATAAATGATACAATTGTACAATCAAATTCTAAGGAGTTAGAACGCAGTGCCGATTGTGGAAATTAGATTTGGATTAAGATAGGAATATCTAATGTATTCTGCACACAAATGTACTATGTACACTGGATGTCTCAGAGTAGACTGTTAATGATTCATGTTAGTATTACATTTTGTTTCAATTATATAAATGCTTGTTTCTTTATTATAATTTTTGTTCTGTTTATTGTTGTGATACGAGTTGATGACATGTGCATATCCCGGACCATATCAACAAGCGATCACTGAGTCCAAGGCACCGAGATTCTTACAAATAAGAATGATGTTAGTTAAGACTATTGAACCAATTACTACAAGATACAGTTAAAACAAATCGACCATGATAAAACATTGTTAATATTAAAACTTGTTTAAAAAGAGGTAGATGTGACGTATGCGGTTATATATAGATGACCAGCTGGTACCGGTGTGTGCGCCGGCAGGGGATCCAGCGCAGACAAGGAGTGGACAGAAATAAACCAGTTGTTAGTAACAACTGGTTTATGTTACTGAGACATCGTGGCGTCGAGTCTTCCTTACACCCCCGACAGGACAGAGCTTCCTCCACACACACCGGCTCCACAGGACACAGCATCCCCACACACACAAGATCCCCACACACACCTTTCCTACAACACACATCATCCTCCACACACCACCCGCACAGCACACATCATCCCCACACACACCACCCCCACAGCACTCACCATCCTCCACACACACCGCCTTCACAGGACACAGCATTCCCACACACACCGCCTCCACAACACACATCATCCCCCACACACGGCCTCCACAGCACACAGCCTCCCCACATACACCACCCCCACAGCACAGAGCATCATCCACACATATCACCTCCACAGGACACATCACCCCCCCCCCCCACACACACCGCCTCCACAACACACAGCCACAGCATTCCCACACACACCGCCTGCACAGCACACAGCATCCCCACACACACCACCCCCACAACACACAGCATCCCCACACGCACCGCCTCCACAAAACACATCCTCCTCCCAAACACCGCCTCCACAACACACAGCATCCCCACACACACTGCCCCCACAACACACAGCATCCCCACACACACTGCCTCCACAACACACAGCATCCCCACACACACCACCTCCACAACACACAGCATCCCCACACACACCACCTCCACAACACACAGCATCCCCACACACACACCGCCTCCACAACACACAGCATCCCCACATAACACCATCACACACACTTTACCATCGCACACAGACCGTCGCACAGACATTAACGTTGTAAAATATTCCGACTTTTTTGGTCTGGTTCATAAATAAATAATAGTTTAAATAAATTCTAATATATATACTTTTCACAAAACTCATATTTGAAGCATTAAGAAAACTGTTTTAATCACATTTAAATCATCCAGTTATTTCTATAAAGACATTATAATAATATTCCAATTATATAAGTAACACTATAAAACCTCTCTAATAATACCTAATTCATTATATCATGTTGGTAAATACATATGCATAATATTCTAACCAAGTTGGGAAACCATGGTAGATTATGTATATTGAGTGAAGTGATAATTAATATCAGATTTTTCTAAGGTTCTACATCAAATATAACCACTAGAACTCTGGAAAATTATTATTGTATAGATGGGATCACGGTTCCGACTGCACATGCGCTGAAAACAGCGTTGGCAGCAAAGCAAATGTGAATGGCCATTGAGTTTGTTGATATGCATAGGGAAAAACTTCGATTCTATTCAAAATGAATAGAAATTCATAACAATTTGGCATAAACATCTATGCAATATAATGATCTGATGAATATAGCTAAGACAAAACTAGCCATAGTTCAACATTTTGAGCTAAGAAACATACAATTCTACATAAAAAGAATCAGTGATATCCACATCACCATTATTAATTCTTGTTCTAAATATTAAAATGCCAAATGTGTCAACATACACTTGTTTCAGAGAAATATATAACCAATATCTGATTAACCCTACACATTTTCTAATACTATATATGTCATTAAGCATAGGATGTAAATAAAAACATGAATAAAATAAGTAAAACTCACTCTGGCTATGGCTCTAACACTAGTCTGAGTGCTCAGATTTGTCTAAATCTAAATGCACATGGCATAAGATGTGCATATTATATTGATGTAAATGCAATGCTGGATAAAAGATTAATATCTTAATTTATTATATATATTTTGTTAGTTGGTATTCTATGTTTCAAACAAGAGCTGAGATGAACTGAAACTAGCACATTTCATAGCTGCACCCAGTGTATTATAGCATGTGCCATGTGCTTCTCGCGGGTTTGTTTTGCTCTGATGCATCCCACAATGCAATGCACCGCTGGAACGGTGATGTAGTCTATTGGTATATTTACATGTATTACTGAATTGAAGTCTGTTGGTATTATATACAGTATAAAGGGAGGTAAATGCTGAAACTAAGGACAGCATTTACAGTTGCTGCAGATTGTTGTTTCTTCACCCAGACAAAAAATCTGTGAAGAAACCACAGAATAGGTACAATAATTAAGTTCAGAAACTGAGTTCTGTGTGCCTGGTATGATTTACAGATGCCAGTATCTGAGGGAGTGTTAGCACACAGGTGACAATGCATGGGGGCTGTGTGTGTCAGTGTTTGCAGGACCTGCCACATCCAGGTGTCAGGCTGGAGTTGGGAGGTGGAGTGTGTATGTGTGTGTGTGTGTGGTGAGCTTTCCCTGCCACACCTGGTAGCAGTTTGCTGAACTAAAGACGATGCAATATGTAATTCTCAAAGTAAGGCATGTAGAAACTCCTACTATTTGGAGTTGTCCCAATCTAAGGGACTGGTGACCACTGGTGCTATGTTATATAAAGATAAATAGGGTTGATACTACCATATATAAGTGTGATTGGTGAACTTGATGGAAAAATATGGATCTGACTTGGGGAGGGTGGGTTGGCCCCCCCACCCCCTTACCCAGCAGGGGGGGGGGGGGGCTGGTGGGAGTGGTGGGGGTCCACCCACTCCAACCCTGCCTCCCCCACCACTGACTGGAGGAGTTCAGCCAATGAAATGCCATGTTACTGTCTCTGACTGAGGAGATTGCCAGCAACTGTGTACCTTTATTTTGAATGTGTTCCATCTGAATAAAAGAGCTGGGCAAGGGGTTTGGTAGGCAGATGACCAGGAGACAGCACAGCAGGAGGAGCCAGCCACCCCTCCCTACTAGATTTTACCACACTTAATTTCTGTTGGGTTACTATTTATTGGAACTGATATAGTAAGCCGATAGAGTAAGCGGATCATCGCTTGAGTAATATCATACATTAGTGCTTTCTGGCCTCCACACACAGAAGTTAAAGTACTATTTCCTATAAAGATTCTAGCATGTAAAATACTGCTAGTTAACACCGTCTCACACAACACCGTCGCACACAGAGTATTGTCACATACAACACCGTCGGTTACACATTACCGTCGCACACACAGTGCTGTCGGTCACACAATACCGTCGCATACACAGCACTGTCGCGCACACAGAACCGTTGCCCACACTGGACCGTCGCACACGTACCATCACACACCGTATGGTGGCACACACAGTACCGTTGCAGAAACAGTACCGTCGCGGACACAGTACCGCCGCGCACAGATTACGGTCACACACAGTACCCTCACGCACACAGTACCATCGCACACACAGGACCGTCACACAAGTACCATCAAACACAGTACCGTCGAACACACAGTACCGTTGCAGACACAGTACTGTTGCAGCACCAGTACCGTTGCATACACAGTTCGTCTCGCACACAATACCGTCAGACACAGTACCGTACACGCAAACAGTACCGTCGGGCACACAGTACGGTCGCGCACACAGTACCGTTGCACACACACCAGCATCGCACACACAACACCTCCTATCCCCACGCTTACATCCAGTCGCACGCACAAAGGCACAGCCCAGCAAACATCCAACACACGCACTTTCCTCACACATCCAACACCCCAGCACCTCCCGAACACACAGCAACCCTGCACCTAGCCTCCTTCCCGGCACCCGTCGCGCACACAATCAGCTCACATGCACTGGCCCACCCACTGCACACACATCCAGCCTACATAAACCCGTCCACCCACTGCACACACAACCAGCTTATATACACCCGCCCACCCACTGCACACACAACCAGCCCACATAGACCCGCCCACCCACTGCACACAACCAGCTTATATACACCGGCCCACCCCCTGCACACACAACCAGCCCACATATACCCGCCCACCCACTGCACACACAACCAGCTCACACACACTCACCCACCCACTGCACACACAACCAGCTCACACACACTCGCCCACCCACTGCACACACAACCAGCTGACATACACCTGCCCACCCACTGCATACAACCAGCTCACACACACTCGCCCACCCACTGCATACACACCCAGCTGACATACACCCACCCACCCACTGCACACCCAGGTCACAGACACCCGCCCATCCACTGCTCACACAACCAGCTCACATGTACCTGCCGACCCGCCGTGCACACAACCAGCTCACACACACACAGCCACTGCCCACACAACACACTCACATACACCCGCCCACCCACTGCACACACAACCAGCTCACACACACCCACCCACCCACTGCACACAACCAGCCCACATGTTGATTGGAGTGGCAAGAGTAGAAAATGCATTTTTCAAGCTGTTCTGAGTAATGGAGATAGTGTGGGCTGGTAACGGCGGTGGGCATGCGCATCGTCGACAGGCAGACAGCTTTGTAGGGCTCGAGTTTACCAGTCTTCATTCTCATGATCGCAACCAAATTTCAGTTTGATTACACCGTGTTTGATGTGGTCAAATTCAGTAGATTTAGCTGCCGATCGTTAGCATACATGGTTGTGCTTTGCTCGCTTATGAAATTTGATCGCGCGAAAGGAACTTACTCATTCCTAGTCACACTAGGGCCAGTGGTCGCTTGCGACCTTCTTGCAACCACATTACGACCAAAACCCGGCGAGCAAATACCCCAGTCACATGAGGCCTGCGTTCGCTAACGATCGATTCGCAACGTCAAAACTTCCGACTTACGTCCACCTTACGTCCGCCTTGCGAGTCGGCGCCGCGAGGTCGCCAACCACACCGCGTCCATTTTGGGAATTTTGGACGCAAGGAGGTTGCACATGCTGCACGTGCAACCTCCTTGCATCCTCTGCCGGTGCCGCCAACAAATTTTGGTTGGCGACCACCCGGTGACCTGCCAGCCACCTAGCGGCAACCTTACTTTTTCCATACCGTGGGAAACGGTGGCGCCGACTGATTGGTGACCACCCGGTGACCTGCTGCCTGTGATATATGCGTAATAGACGTATAGGTGTGTGGCTAATATATGTTAACGAGATGCAGAGTTTGAGACAAAGGTATATACTAATGAGATGACGTCATGGAAAGTTTAGCCCTAGGCCGGGAATAAAGCATTCAGTATCCAGAAATCAAAGTGTTCAGACGTTGTACTTTCAAATGGTGTCAGATGAGGAAGGATGCCACCGGCTAATACGTTGCCGGGATTGCGGCTGCCTGGTTAGCTTGTCCTCAGCCATAATGCGAGATCGAACTGGAAAACATGGATCAGAGCATATGACACAGACACGCTACTGTGGCAGGTGTCGTATTGAAGACAAAACGAGTGCAATGCTGCATCTTTCTTCATGTTGCTGGTGAGGAGGCGCAAAAGGTTTTCGCCAATATGGATATCGCTCTCGCTGATCAAGATAAAATCGTGCCACTTACGGAGGCATTTCGGGTTTATTTTGTCGGTAAATGCAGTCGCATTATCACACGGTATAAGTTTAATTCACATAATCAGGCTACAGAAAATTTTCACCATACAACCCTTCAAATATATCCCCCTATACTGAATTATTACTAATTACCTTTTTACTTCAACTCATAATTCTCACTTCCAAACCAAAAAAAAAAAAAAAAAAAACAAAAAAAAATAAAAAATAAAAAAAAAAAACCACCAAAAAAAAAAAAAAACCAAAAAAAAAAAAAAAAAAAAAAAATAACAAAAACAAAAAAAAAAAAAAAAAAAAAAAACCAAAAAAAAAAAAAAAAAAAAAAAACCCCCCCCCCCCCCCCCCCCCCCCCCCCCCAAAAACAAAAAATATTTTTTTTCCCCCCCCCCCCCCCCCCCCAAAAACAAAATTTTTTATATATATATATTTTTTTTTTTTTTTTTTTTTCTTTTTATTAAAATTCGGATTGTGGCTGGCGTAAGGAATGTGAATTTGCGGAACAAATTGCTTCAAACTACTGAGTTAACATTTGGAAAATGTGTTAGTATGTGTGAGATGAGTGAATTTAGTTCAGATCTGTTGGAGGACACCAAATCAGACGTGGAAAGTAAGGAGATTGATTTCATACGGAACTATGCTAATGCGCGTACCAGTGCGCCGGCGGTTCGGTCATCGGTGATGCCATCTTGAAAATCGCCATCTTGGAATGCCGGCGGCGCCGGTGCAGGAGAGTTCAAGATCCGCTGCCAGAACTGTGGATATGAACACCTCCAGGGAGTCTGCCCAGCGAAAGGAAAGGCATGCATAGCCTGCAAGAAGATCGGGCACTTCGGTAAGGTCTGTAGGAGCAGACTGGGCAGGGTCAACAAACTTACCGCTGAGCAAGACCCGGATCCAGCGGGGGTCAACGTACTGGCAACGGATCTGTTCGTTGGTGCCGTCGACCGCGGTGCCGGTCAGGATGCCGAGCTGTGGCATGCGATCGTTTGGGTGAACGGTTGTCCTCTCAAGTTCAAGCTCGACACCGGTTCGGAGGCGAACGTGCTGCCGAGGTACATCTTCGACAGAGTTGGTCCGGGGCGGCTGACGAACACCAGTTGTTCGTTGGTGAAGTTCTCGGTTCATCGGATCACTCCTGATGGGGAGGCACTGCTGGACGTCAACGACAGGGTGCTCAAGTTCCAAGTGGTACCGGATTGTCAGCCTATTTTGGGCAAACAGGCTTGTGTGATGTTGAACCTGCTGGTGCGGGTGGATGAGGTGCACTGCGCTGTGCCGACGAACATTTCCAAGCCGACGAACAGTTCCAGCGCTGGGGTGGAGAAGCTGGTAAGCGAATACAAAGATGTGTTTCAGGGTTTGGGGTTGATCAAGGCCAATGCTATCATTCATGTTGATAAATCTGTTCAACCTGTCATTGATCTGCCTAGAAGGATTCCGTTTGCCATTCAGGGTAAGGTACGTAGTGAGCTCAATTGCATTGTTGAGTTAGGTGTCATAGTTGAGCAGGATGAACTTACCGAGTGGGTTAATTCTATAACTATCGTAAAAAAAAAAAAAAAGATTAGGATTTGTCTGGATCCGACTAAGTTGAACAAGGCGATAAAGAGAGGGCCTTTCCCTACCAAAACGATTGACGAAATTATTGCCAAAACGGCAGATGCAAAGTATTTTTCAGTTTTGGATGCAAAGACAGGTTATTGGCAAATAGAATTAGATGACGAAAGTTCACGTTTGTGCACGTTCAATACTCAGTGGGGCCGGTACAGGTACACCCGCTTGCCTTTTGGCATCAAAACAGCCAGTGAAATTTGTATTCAGGAAATGCCCCATGTCATGGGCGATATACCTGGTATCGGGATAGTCACGGACGACATTTTGGTATATGGGTCAACGGTTGAGGAGCACAACGAGCGGCTCCGAGCCATGTTGGACCGAGCTAGGTCGGTTAACCTGAAGTTAAACGATGCTAAATCTTTGTTATGTAAAACAACAGTGAAATATGTAGGTCATCAACTTACCCAGCAATAGTTGACATGCCAGAGCCGCGTGACAAACAAGGCATCCAAAGGTTCCATGGTTGGATATGTACACAAGTTTATACCCAAAATGTCCAGGATAGCCAAACCACTACGCACGCTCCTAGCTAAGGACGTGGCATGGCACTGGCAAGCCGAACAGCAGGGCGCATTTGATAAGTTGAAGGAGAAGTTAAGAACTGCTCCTGTGTTGTCGTATTACAATGTTAAGAAACCCATTGTGATTCAGGTAGATGCTTGTCAGTCAGGTTAAGGTGCTGTGTTGATGCAAGATGACAAACCGATCGCACTCGCATCTTGTGCGCTTAACTCAGCGCAGTGTGGTTATGCCACTATAGAGAAAGAAATGCTCGCCATATGTTTCGGATGCCAGAGATTTCATGAGTATATCTTTGGCAAAGAAGTTCAAATTCAAACGGACCACAAGCCATTGGTGGCGATAATGCAGAAACCAATACATAAACCTTTGGCTAAAATGCAGAGGATGCGAATGCGGTTGTAAAATTACAATATTCAGCTATGTCATGTGAAGGGTTCTTTGATGTTTTTTGCAGACACGTTGTCCAGGGCGAATAGCGTCAAAGTAGGTCATGGTAGCCTGTTCGATGACACGTTCTGCATTGCTGCAGTGGACGTGCAGTCGTCGAGTTTGTTGAGTAAGATTGTCAATGAGTATGAGAAAGATGTATCCATGTCCATGTTGATCTCACACATTGAAGATGGGTGGGACACTACACGCATACAGACACGACCGTGTCTGAGACAGTACATCCTATACAAACATGAGTTAATGATAGAAAATAATCTTGTAATGAACGGCAATCGGATGGTGGTTCCTACGGATCTTCGTGGTGAAATGATAGAGGCGTTACATGAGATGCACCTAGGTGTGACAAAGCCCAAGCAGTTGGCGCGTGACTGTAGGTTTTGGCTGAATATGAATAAGCAAATTGAAGATAAGGTCAGTCGGTGTGACACTTGCCAAAATAACCGGAAGAATTTGCATAACGAACCGTTGATAAATCACCCGATCGCCTGTCAACCGTATGAAAAAGTTGGTGCCGATTTGTTTGAGTTAAATCATAAGAATTACCTGATAACTGTGGATTACTACACAAAGTATCCTGAGGTGACGCTGTTGGGTGATACGTCGTCTGTCACTGTTATTGAAGTATTTAAGGATAATTTTGCAAGACACGGTACGGTATTCCTAGTCAGGTCATGTCGGACAACGGTCCACAGTTTAAGAGTCATGAGTATAGGGAGTTTGCACTACACTATGGGTTTAAGGCCGTGTATTCCAGTCCACAGTATCCTGTTAGCAATGAGCAGGTAGAACGGTTTGTGCAAACAGTCAAGGACATGTTAAAGAAGTTCGAGAAAACTGGGTCTGATTTTCAGTTAGCTTTGCTAAATTATCGTAATACTCCGTTGCCCTTCCTGAATGCATCTCCAGCTCAGCTGCTCATGAGCAGAAGGTTGAGGGGCAGGTTGCCTATGGCGGATGAAATTTTGGTGCCCGAAACTCAAAATCCAAAGAGAAGCCAGACAGCAAAACGGCAACAAAGTCAGAAAGCATTTCATGACCGGAAGTGTGGTAAGCCGCACAAGCCTATGAACGTCGGAGATAATATAAAGTACAAAAATCATGCTGGGGAATGGAAAAGAGGGGTTATTTTGGGACGGACTGGTGTTTCTGGGAGAGAGTATCAAATCTTGAACGAGTCAGGTAATATGTTATATCATAACTGGGTGCAGATTATCAGGGTGCCTGTTGGGGGGTGACCCGAACTGGTCGGGCAGACGCAAACTGGGTCAGCATCAGTGCCGAATGTAAACAGTGCGGCTAATCTAAGTAGGTCAGGTCGGCTGATAAGGCCGGCGAGCAGGTTAGACCTGTAGGAGGTCAGTATAGATTGAGTGTGTACACGGGTAACATGTGCATGTAGGACTAAGTTTTGGTTTCAGCTATGTTTCGTTGTTATATGATATGTGATGGACACTTTATGATGTCAGGCATTACGGCCGGGCATTGAGGACTTAAGTGCATGGAGCGCTCAGACATTTGCAAGGACTTGTGCTTAGGTTAAGTACGCATATATTTTATTGTGCATTCGTGTGAATATTGTGTTTATTTCGTCATGGTTATTTTGAAACATTTTATGTTTCAGAAATACTTTGAAGGGGGGATGTGATATATGCGTAATAGACGTATAGGTGTGTGGCTAATATATGTTAACGAGATGCAGAGTTTGAGAAAAAGGTATATGCTAATGAGATGACATCATGGAAAGTTTAGCCGGCGGGTCAAGCATGCCCTAGGCCGGGAATAAAGCATTCAGTATCCAGAAGTCAAAGTGTTCAGACGTTGTACTTTCACACTGCCCACCTAGCGGCGACCTTACTTTTTCCATACCGTCGGAAATGGTGGCGCCGACTCGTTGGCGACCAGCCGGCGCTCTCACGGCGTCCTCGCAACGAGTTGTCGCTGCCAGGGCAGCGCCGTTTTCACGTTTTACACCAGGTATAAAAGGAAATCGTTCCTGGAAGTGCTCATAAACGCTCTGAGCTGCTGCTTCTGCTGCTGCTACTACAACTTCTGCTACTTCTGCTACTTCTGCTACTGCCTCTCCATTATGCCACCAAAGAAGACCAGACCATTAGCTTCTTCTGGTTCCGGATCGTCTGGTCCGGCGATGCCAGACATGCGTGCCGAAGAGGAGGAGCCGACACAGAGAAGCATGCCAGACCTTGACTTTGGGATGGATAGCGAGGTGGATGGAACCTGGCTCTCCCCCGAGATGCTGACTGCTGAACAGGAGGACGAGCTGGCTGACTGGTTTGCCGAGAATCCAATCTTCTACGACCAGTCGCTGTCCGACTTAAAAAAAAGAAGCAAGCAGGACCGGCTCCTGAATGAGAAGGAGCAACGTATGGGTCTCTGTGGTGAGTACGCCTGCTGTTGCATATTTTCTATACTTTCAGCTTGTGCGCAACAATTTTCAGCCATCTGTTTGCATTGCTCATAATTTGTGTAGGTTTCTGTACACAGAGCACAGTCTATGGTGTTGTATCCATATGTTCACAGCCTAATATATTTTAAAACATCTATTTATTTAGTAAAGGACATGTACACAGTGTGTATGTGCTTTTTCTAGCCATCTGTACAGTGTTGTATGTTTTTGTTCCATGTATTTGTGTGTTTTCCTGTTTTTCAGAGTGGTGTTGTCCTGTAAAGGCTGCAAGCATTTGTTAACCTCACTGTTGTAAGTGTCGAAACAGTTTACTGGTTAGATCTCATGTTCATTTTTCAGGCACCTTCATCTGGCAGTGGTTCCGCAACCTGCGGGCCATGTAGGGAAACTGAAGAAAAAGAAAAGTGGGCAGGGGGTGAAAATCATGACTGCGAGGAAGCTCTGGACACTGTGCCGCTTCCAGTTTCTGGACCAGCACCTCTGCATCCATGCGCCACGGTGCATAACAGGCTTGGTGAGTGCTCATGTTTTATAATGTATGCTGAACTGTGTGCTGTTGTGCCACTGTATGTACCCTTGTTTTGCACAGCCATCGTGCATGACTGTCATCCATAGAAGCGATATAATTGTGTTTAAAAAAGTTGTACATGCTACAATATGACAGTATTTATGCAATTAATGCAATATTCTCTAGAATACCCTACATTAGCGTAATTTTATATTTAATAGGATCTTTTTTTGGAAACCTGAAAACCAACAGATGAAAAAAGACATTGTCATAACTTCTTTTAAGAATTAACATGTGTACTGTTGTGTAGAAATGTGTGCTATGTCTTTGGTTGTCAATAGGCAATTATTACATTGTATGTGATGAGCATATTCATTCCTTTTCTACCAGGCTTCAGCAGCGGCTGGCCAACCTCCTGCTGCGGGCAACCCTTCGTCGTCTTCTTCGGTCGTCCTGCCACCTCTGCCACCACTCGTCTGCGACGAGGTAGTCATCGATTGTCCGGCCGCTGATGAAGGAGAGGAGGAGGCTACCACCATGCTCGGCAACCTCACCCCATCCGTTGTGTCGGCACACACCCTGGAGTCGAGGCCTGCTCTCGTTCACACCCCTGCCACGTCCAAGTCTGCCAGCGGGAAGGTGAAGGGGAAGGGACACCTGGAGATGCCATCCTCCAGATGTGTAGTCAGATAGCATCCCGGGAACACACATCAGACAGTCACACGAGTGCGGCCCCCAGCAAACCATCGGGTGGCATTCTGCACGTACATGGCATCGGAGGTAGGCAGGTTGACAGCGCGACAGTTCGCGCTCTTTCAGCGGAGGAATATGCAGATGATTATCGATATGGGGGAAGAGCGGGAACGGGAGCGGGAGCAGCAGCAGCAACAGCAACAGCAACATCAGCAGCAACAGGTACCACAACAGCTACCACACATCGCAACACAACAGCAACCATGCATGTCAACACAACAGCAAACACACATCACAACACAACAGCTACCACACATCACAACACAACAGCTACCACACATCACAACACAACAGCTACCACACATCACAACACAACAGGTACCACAACACAGAACCCACCGATACACCATCCAACCCTTCATACAACCACAGCAAACAGTACAATACACACAGCCACAGGCACAAACCTACAGCCCACAAATACACTACGCACCACAGTACACACCTCTACCACCGCAGCAACACACAGTGGTAACCCCACCAGTTGTTTGCCACCAACCCCAAAGACTCACACCAACAGCTGGGAGTTCGGCCACACAACAACACACACAGACAACACCAGACAGTGGGGGACCAAAAATGGGGAGGGGGGCTTCTGCTGCTGCTGCTCCTGCTTCTTCTTCCTCTTCAGTGACCGAGCTGTCAGGGTTCGAATCCCCAACCGCCTTCCATGCATCGACGTCAATGTCAGGCCTTGACATTGCCCCTGAACCACTCTCCATCAGTTCGCTTTTGTCAACACCGGATCCTCAGGGTGAGGTATCCGGTGGTGGGGGGATGTTGGCTGCAGCCATGGATGCGACCTCCATTCCCCGTAGACAAAATAGGGGTGATGATGGTGGTGGTGGGGGTGAAGGTGACACATCGGATAGGGCTAAATTTCAACATTTCTAAATAGTTTAATGTCAATATAGTTTCTACATTTCGCTCATTTTTTAATTTCCATAATAGTTAATATATGTTTAAGATTTAGCTATCGGAGATTTTTCAGGATGTCAAAATACATGTACAGCTGATGATTGTACAGTTTATTAATCCCAGATATTGTACATATGTTGCTGGATAAATTGTTGACAAGACAGGCATTAAGTGTGATTGGATGTTTATTCATAAAGAAGAATGTCATCAAAATATGAATAAAATGTTTCTATTCATAGAATCTGCGTGTTTTGTTATCTTTAAGAATTATCACAGTCTTCTTCTGCTGGCCTTAAAAGTACATCCACAGATAACTTGGCCCGTTAGGAAATATTTCAAATTCTTATATTGGCTCTTCTTCTGGATCGTTAGAAGTTCATCAACAGATAACATGGCCCTTTGTTATATTTAAAGATCTTATACAACCTTTTCTGCCCTTAGTAAACGTTCATAAACACAACATATTGGCCCATAAGTTGTATCTTATGATATTAAAGAGTTCTATATTATTATATTACACAGTTCTATAGTATAATATTAAACAGTGCTCGTCGATTTTAGATCATGTCTCTTCGCCAAGGCACAGCACCTATGTTGTTGTAGTAGTGCTTCAAATACACCCGCTGTTGCTTGGCTTCCCTGGAGGCAGGTGTGGGCCCTCTTGTGCCCCTCACATCTGCTAGGACACTGTCGTCTCTCCAAGCACCAGGTATGATAGTGTGGTCCTCTCCTTCCATATCCAAAGCTGCATTCTGAAGCCCAGGATACTTGACCTGCATCAGGTTATGGAGACTGACACAGGCCAACACTGTGCTGTTGACAGTGTCTGTCTCCTGTTTGAGAGTAGTCAAGAGGCAGCGGAATCTGGTGGCGATTATCCCGAAAGCATTTTCCACAATGCGTCTGGCTCGCGAACACCGGTAGTTGAATATTTGTTCAGCCACACTGATATTTCGTCCAGAGAATGGCTTCATCAGCCACTCATGAAGCGGAAAGGCTTCATCTCCTACCAGGAAGTAAGGCATTGGGCGATCATCAACGGGGAGTGTGTCAGGAGGCGGGAGTCCTAGGGTCCCATCCTCAAACGCCGCCTTAAGAATCGAGTCATTGAAGACAGCACAGTCAGACGTAGACCCATTCGCACCAACATCGACCCACAGAAACTTGTAATCTGCGTCAACGACGGCCAGCAGTATGACGGAGAAAAAGCCTTTGTACTTGTAATACACAGACCCAGAGTCCTTTGGCCGCTTAATGGCTATGTGTTTGCTTAATGGCTATGTGTTCGTCAATGGCTCCGACAGTATGGTGAAAGTTCCAGCGTGTCCCAAAGTGGGTGGCTAATTCACGCCAGCCATCATCACACTTAGGAAAAGACAGCAACTCTTTATACTCTTCAATTATGGCTTCACACACCTCAGGAACAAAGAGGGAAATTGTGTTGTGTGCAACTCAGAAGGAGAAGGCCAGGCTGTGGTAACTGTTCCCAGTTGCAAGGAAACGAAGAGTGATGGCCAACTTGAGTCCTGGGTTCAACGCCTTGCGCATTACGGTGTCCATCTTGTCGAGCCTCGGGCTCACTCTGTGCAACATCTCGTAGAACATGGTTGGCTCCATCCGAAGGTAGCTGCAGAAATCTCCATGTGACTCAACCTCTAGCTCAGCCATGAGATTTTCATATTCGGCAAACGCAAGCCTTCTGGATATCCATGGGCGCACCCAGAACCTTCTCTGTCGCCTCCTTCTTTTTCTCAGATGTAGCAGGTAGCAGACACAGGAGCGCCGCACATGCATCTTGTTGGTGTAGTCTCCGGAGCCTCAATGCAGCCGGGCCAGCCATGACTACAGCCTCCAAACAGAAAGATCCAAGCACTCCAGCCTCGACCCGATAAACGATAAAGAAGACGAAGGGTGTACTCTCAACCACGGTTCATGAAGAAGGCGAAGGACACACTGTCAATGAGGCAGTTGATGATGAGGAAGAGCCATGATGTACTCCTACAAGTAGCAGGGAGCATTTCCCATCTGCGTGGATGCGCTGTGCACCCTCCAGATGCCTGGATGCTAGTGATAACATGCATCCTGACACCTTGCATATAGGCTGACGAAATTGTCGCCGACCGGGCAGCGCCCGATCGGCGCCATACAGTCAGGGTGGCACGAGGACGGCGCCAGGTCCCCAACCACCATAGCAGTCACCGACAGGACACCGCTAAGGCGCCACAAGGATGCCGACAGGATGCTGACATCTTTTTAAAAACAATGTATCGAATGGAACACTGGGTGGTTGGTGTCCTTTTGTAAGCGGTTGTAAGCCAGTTGTAAGCGGATGGTACACGGACGTTGTGTGCAGAGTGGGGCAAGACGCCCGCCCCTCTTTCGTGTTGCGGGATCCGTCACAAATGTGCCGGGTTCTGGGCTTAGCGCAATTACCCATTAATGCCTGGGCACGGCTGGAGTGGCCGGCTTGGATCATAATTTTCTTAATGCTAATGTTAGGCCAGAAATGACAGCAGGGTGGTTCTTACATATGGCTGCACATGCTGGCACCATGGAAAAGCTGGGAACTATTGGAACATGGCACGCACCACCTGGGCCTGTATGCATGGGGCGGTATTAGCGCTCCAAACCTGTGGTTAGCGGCGATCTCCGGGTTAGCCGCGAAAAGTTGGTATGTATTTGGCCGGGTTAGGGAAACTCCGCGAGTTTAACGTCGTCTACGCTAACCCTAACCCATATCAAGTTTACCGCCGGGGTTAGAGACCGATTAGGCGCAAATCTATTGAATGCGATCATATTTAACAGAATTACATACTCAAATCATGAAATTTCATTAAATTAACCCTAATTTCAAACCGATTTTAACGCCTCCGCTACATCGGTGGTGATATTAATATTGTCGAATCGACGAATGTAAACTAAACAAATCGCCGCCGCTGCCACATCGACGTCGGTATCCACACTGTCGAAGATCAACAAAACATCGCCGCCGCCACATCGACATCGCTATCCACACTGTCGAAGATCAACAAAACATCGCCACCGCCGCCACCAAGGCGGCGGCGATATTGCCAAATAGCAGTACTCGCACAGAGGGATTTCACAAATCTATAAATAACTGCTATGTTAGCTAACGCCTCCACGCTTTGGACCCGTACATACCCAGGTTTCCATTTCCCAACACTGGCTTTAGCTAACCCGAACCCTGCCCTTAACATGGGAGCTGATAAATAATTCTTCATGCATACGGGCCCAGGTGTCTCGTATTTTTACCCTCATTTTATATTGCTTAAATATGTTTAGTTATTACATATATATATTTACATGTAAGAATAGCACTAGAGGCAGAGTGGTGGGTACAATATTTATTTAGGAATAACATCAAATGCACCTGGCTGGGCTCAAATGCCCTACCGATAGAAGAACAAAGTGAATAAGTAGGTAAAAGGAAAAAAGGTAATGTAAAAGAGAACAGTAGATCAATCAATCAATCAATAGTTCCATCCTCTAGTCGAGGGTTGGATGCAATGGTTCTCCACTTGTCCCGATGTTGTGCTGTTCTGATAGACTGAATAATTCAAGCCTGTCCACTGTGAAACATTTGTAAACCATGATGTTCTTGGTCTCCCTCTCCCTCTGCTGCCATTCACCTTCCCTTCCAACAATGTACGGTATATTGAACTCTGACGAATGATGTGGCCAAAATAAATAAGTTTCTTTGTCTGTATAGTGGCAAACAAGCTTTTCTTATTTTTAATTTTTCTGAGAACTTCTTTGTTGGTGATCTTCTTTGTCCATGATATTTTCATCATCCTTCGATAAGTCCACATCTCAAATGCTGCTAAACGTTTGTACATTTTGTTAGAGATTGTCCATTATAACAGTAGATCTGTATATACGTTGTATATACGTAGGTGTAAGAATAGCACTAGAGGCAGAGTGGTGGGTACAATATTTATTTAGGAATAACATCAAATGCACCTGGCTGGGCTCAAATGCCATAGTCGCAGACACACCCAGACAGAAAAAGGGAAGTTACTACATAGCATTGCTAAGGGCCGAGGCCACTCTAAGGTCGGCAACAATAGGCTCTGAGAGGGGGCGGGAGATGTATTTGTACACGCAATCAGATGACCAGTCTCCGCGCACCTTAATCTCATCGATAGTTGCCCCTTGGAGGGCGAGAAATGTACATCCCCCCCCTGCGAAGAGAGTGGCAAGAGAAGGTACTTGCATCGAGGCTGGCTTCAGAGGACATTTTTTTTTATCGTTGCCTGAAGAGTAGCGGGGTCTAAAGGACGGAAGCCCCCCGAGGGGGAAGGAATTTGGAAGGCAGGAGAGTCCGTGCTAACCTTGACCTGCTCAAAGTGTTTCTCAACCCAGAACACCACGCATAGCTCGTGGTTTGGCACTCTGGCCACTGGAATGAGCAACTCTCGTTCAGAAAACTGAATGGTCTTGGATCTCCTTATGGAAATCACCATGCCCCACTTATAGAAAACAAAATCCGAACGCCTAAGGACTGACTCAGAGTCGGTTAGTTGACATTTTCTAAGAAGAGCACGGAACCCCGTTAAGATTGCAGCTCTAGTGCTCACGTGGCCCTCCCAGTCAGACATTAGGTCAAACATCATGAGGAACTCTCTAGGCAATAGTGGGGCAGCCCGCTTAACTGCGCATCCAAGAACCCGCTTAGCCCCGCCCAGAACGGTTCTAACTTGGTGAGAAGTGAAGTCGATTGGGGGGTAGCCTTCTGACTTCAGAAAGAAGTTTAGGGTGCTAACATAGGAATATTTTAAGGTACGTGACAACAATGCAACATACATAGCGACCTGGGGGGAGGGGCAGGGGAGAGGCGAGAGCAGGCCGCCAAACTCTTCAATGAAAGATAGGTACTTTCGGACCTGTATCAATCGTGTAGCTCTCGAGTTGGAGGAGTAAAATTGGTCGCAAATCTCCCTGACCTCCCCCTCCAGCTCAGCTAAACCTGAAATAAAGAAAAAAGGGGGGGTTAAGTGAGAAGTTATGCAAAGATATGTGCGCAACACATTCGACGGGAGCTGTCAACTTGACTAATCCGGTACCTACTAGCCCGATCGCGCCATCTGCTAAGGGCGTCACAAGTTATATTATCAATAGTCTTTATATAAACAGCTTTAATATCGAAGTTATAGAAGACAGATACCCAGAAAAGCTCCTTAACCCATTTCATGATCTGTTTATTAACACAGCGGCTGGTGGCCAGCGCTGCCCGCACCGTGTTGTTGTCAGTGACAAAGACAACGCACATATCCTGCCACCGATGGCCCCACTTGCGGGCAGCGGCGACCACCGCCCACATCTCTTTCAGGTTAATATGCGTGTCAGCGCGAATTCCTCCAGAGTCAGCGTAATGATGACCAACCTCGGCCTCTAGGGCACCCTCACCAGTGCTAAAGGAGCCGACGAGCCAGTCGTCCGAGTGGGTCGCTCCAAAGCCCCAATCAGAGGCGTTGCTGTAGACAGAGACCACAGCCGCATGAGAGCCGAGAAGCTTAGCATAACCATTGAAGGTTTCGACATAGTCGAGCCACCAGAGGAGCTCAGACTTAAACTCGTCATTCAGCCTGAACTTATGGTACGGCTTCTTCAGCTGTCGAATTGCATCGTAGATCCTCGTGGAGAAGGAGCGGCCCCCGCGGACGACTGTCGCACAGTGGGCAAGACGGCCGCCCAACCTCTCCAGGTCCTTCCGAGACGCTTTGCGTTTACCAAGGAAGAGGGAGAGTTGTGTCTTAAGTTTATAAATCTTGTCAGGAGGGAGTCGAAGCTGAAGGCGAACACTGTCAATTTCGACGCCCAGGAAGCGGGTACACTGTGCTGGCGGTAGCAATTTTAGGATAGCTTAAATAGAAGCCAATTCTGCGCAAAATAGCGGCAATTGTTAACTGACTCGTTAGGCAATTATTAAGGGAAGAGCCGATTACAGCAAAGTCGTCTAAGTAATTAACTGCTCTATTGACACCCTCTCGCTTGGCACAACGCACAACGAAATCAGAAATACGGTTAAAAATAAAGGGACTCGAAGAGAGGCCCATGCATAAACGATTGTCAAAGAAGAGCTCGGGACCTTTACCCCCTCCGAAGTCCCAGCGTATAGCTTGGCGTGGGCGATCGGAAGGATGTATGCTAACGCCCGGTAGGCATCCTTAATGTCTATTGTAGCGATAAAATCATTGCGCTCAAGCTGGTCGACCAAATCGTCCACACCTTGGTAAGAAAAAGTTTGGGCGACACCATCGACATAGTTATTGACAGACCTATCTGCCGGCTTGCTACAATCAATTATCGAGCGGAGACCCTCACCACTCGGCTTAGGAACAGCAAATATGTTATGGCTGCAGATAGGAGCGGCATCGGCGTGGGAAATGTAACCACAGCTCAGCTCTTCATGGAGTATTTTATCAATAAAAACTTTCTCTTCATTAATTCAGAGGGGTTTTGCTGTGGCACGATAGTTAGCGGGACAAGAAGGATTAATAATTTTGAAACCGAAAATACAGCCGTATATAATAAATTCCCAATCGTGATCTACTTCACCTCTGAGGAAGCATTCGCAAATGGTGCGGCATGGTTTTAGCTGCGCCCTGTTTGGACCGATGTAGTGTATACAGGTACAGCTGGCATTGACACATGAATAAGTTACTACAAATTTAACGAGTTCACCCAAATGGTTGACTGCGTCAGAAGCGGTTACATGTAAATTACCCTTCACCATGACAATGGAGAACCAGTCACTGGCAATAACGGGGCATTGTGGCATGGCCCTTGTAGCTGATCCACGGTTTGAGACCTCTGCATGCCGACTATCAATGGTAGCAGGACAGTCTGGACAATTAAGGGCGGGAACACAAATGTCACAGGTATAGTCCAAAGTATGACTGCAGAATTCTTTGTGGCCAACAATATTACGATTGCCTTCACAAGGTGAGGATCGAACTGCTGGACGTTCATTTCCAACATTAATCCTCCTGGACGGCGAATGGCATTCATCGCATTCCCTGCACACATTAGGGACATCACAAAAATAACCCGGACACACATAGTCTGAGATTTTCGGAGCATGGAGGTCGGTCGTGGGGGCCGGAGTCGAGTAGGCAACACAATTTACCTTGACGTGAGAATCAGGCTTCACATTAGCGCAATGATCCCCCGGACACAGTACCAGGACACGTCTCGCCGACCCGCCAACAGACCTCTAATCTTTAGGGCACTTGGTCCTGATATGTGCTTTGCTGCCGCAAAGGGAGCACCAGTGTCCGTAGTTGCAGGTGTGGTCGTCCCTACTACACCCATGGTCCTTATTAAAGGAAAAACAGGGTTTCTTCCCGTCCTTGGCATAGAGTCGACTGGAGCGATTGGAGCTCCCACTCGATGCAGATGTGCCTCCTCCCCCAGGCCCTTGCTTCCGCATGTACTCAAATGCGTAATATTTGAGGGCAACCTCTGGGTTACCCGCGGAGAAGGCCTCATACCCATCGAGGACAGCAAGCTTCCTAATTGCTCTGTCGTAGTTTACGTGAGTCTTTTCGACGAACGTACCAGACTTCGCCTTCCCCGCAATGTATCCCAAATGCTTTAGGATGCGGAGAAGTTTCTCGCCGTCCGCTTCCTTCGAAGCGACCACCCAGTTAACGGTAGCCTCGATGAGTTCGAAAGGGGTGAGCTTTTTAACGTCTTTCCCGTCCTCTACATGACGACGTAAAGACCACTTACTTCTCGCTTTTCTTTCGCGGCTGACCGACCGATCATCAGACGATGACGAGCTTGATCCTCGGTGACGATAGCGGCGTCTCCTTCGATCCGGCGAAAATGAGCGGCGTCTGGTGCTCCTTCCCTGGGATCAGTTGCTGCTTGTGCTGCGATGCGTCGACCGGTCCGCCGATCCATCCTTCGGCTTGCGCGAACTGTGCAGCGTGGTCAGTCCCCTCACCACCGCTTCAAGTTCACGCCCAATCTTCTCCAACTCTGCCAGGCGTTTTCGTCGTTTCAGCGCTGCGATCCAGTCCGATATTTCCCGCTCCTCGACATCTATCGTATCATTTTCAGGTTTTTGGGTTGCCGGCTTCTCCGTCTTGACTGACGCGGGTTGCCCACATTCAGCCATCTTGTTGGTTGAGGATCGAGTGCTTGAACGTGTGGCTCATCAACCGGACAAGCGTGTCTGGCAGGCTTCGTTAACCGGCTCGTTGTGTGTATCACTGCAGAACGCACAGTAGGCACGTGGCATATCAATTATCCTATATGTATGTATGAGTGTGTTGAATTATCAGAATAATGATAAGCTAGGGGAACTAGGAGACAGCCACTATCAGAAGTCTCTTTGAAGGCAGTCAAAGAATAGCATAAATGGAAACAGGCGAATAAATTGTAAGGTTTCCTTGGTAATAATAAATAATATAATAAAATAATATAATAATATAATAATTCAAAGTTCCGTCAATGAGAAATCTTGGATATAAATAACAAAGTAGAAAAGTCGGAAGGTCGGAATAAAATAATAAATAATATAATAAATAAATGCTAATGTATTAGCTCTGGAATTGCCACAGTTATCCAAGTAGGATTGTACGATCTAAGGAACCATAACTGAGCAAAGGTCGTGCGATCGGCACAAAGTTATCCAGAGTCACCAAAGTGACGGGCCGCCGGCGAGCGGCTGCACCCGATTGGTTTTGTTCTAATAAAAGCAGTCCTGCCTTGGAGGTCGGAAATTGTCAGATAGAATAAAATAATAGATAAAATAATAATAAATATCAATAAATAATAATAAATATCAGTGTCGATCTCCCGTCATGTCGAATTGATGCAGTTAATCGACACACACGTAGTCAATTGAGTTGTCCTTGTTTAAATAAGATCGACACTCATGTTGGCTTTCCCGCCATCCGCCATCTTGTTTGGTTTGAAACTAACCGATTATTATAGAATAAAATAATAAATAGATATAGGTGTCGATCCCTTCATCGGTTCCTCCTCCTTATGCAGCAGAAAGTCGACACACAAGTACAGTAGAGTGTGTCGCTCGAGACAAGAGATAGAATATATCAAAGTTTGTTTAGCTCACGATACTCTGCATAACATCGTCCATTGGCACAGGTATGGCACAGGTATGACAGGTGCAACACAGGTAACAGGTAGACTGTGTTGACCGTAGGGAGGCCTAGCGACTATAGATCAACAAAACATCGCCGCCACCGCATCGACGTCGCTATCCACACTGTCGAAGATCAACAAAACATCGCCGCCGCCGCCAAGGCGGCGGCGATATTGCCAAATAGCGGCGCTCGCACAGAGGGATTTCACAAATCTATAAATAACTGCTACGTTAGCTAATGCCTCCGTGCTTTGGACCCGTACATACCCAGTGATCCATTTCCCAACACTGGCTTTAGCTAACCCGAACGCTGCCCTTAACATGGGAGCTGATAAATAATTCTTCATGCATACGGGCCCAGGTGTCTCGTCTTTTTGCCCTCATTTTATATTGCTTAAATATGTTTAGTTATTACATATATATATTTACATATATATTTATGTATATATTTATATTATACATATATATATATACAACTATAGATGAATATATATGCAATAACTAAATATATATAAAATTATATATATAGAGTAAGAATGCAAATCAGTGGATATAATCACGATATTTACCAGGCCTTGATATACATTTGCAGGCCATGTTGTACTTACTGGGTGACCATTTCTAGGAAGAAAAAATGCTAAGGATTCACTTTATGGTGAATAAAATTGGCTTTATTGTGTGAGGGTGGGTATTAGGGTGAGTGCAGGGATGGGAGTAGGTGCTATGGTCGCCCAGCGATCGGCGACCAGTTGGCGGCCACACTGGTCGCAAGGAGGTTGCAGGTGAAGTAGTTGCAACGTTCTGGCGACCGAAACGACCCGGTCGCAAAATGCTCACAAAACGGTCGCGAAGGGATCGTAAACGAACGGAGGCAGAGTGTGACTGAGGTTTAGCGACTCTATCGAGCCGCTTATTTGACTCAGCCATGGGGGTGATCTACTGCCTGCCGCGTGAGAAGTGGACACTATGTCAGACCGTCCTGGGTGCGACTAATGACCTCAAAGTGCATGTACGGCATAGACATGAAACAGGCAGTGAGTGCGACACGCAGTCGGAAGTGGCTCGCCTCCTGCCAGGCTCGAATCGCACCGCCCGGGTGCACCAATTAGGGGGTGGGCGGCCCAATCAGGACGAACGTCGCCATCCATGATGTACCCGGACGGCAGTCACCTGGAGCAATTTGTATTGTGGCTGCGGGAAGAGTCATCCTATGCTGACTACCATTAAATCCTCATCGGAGCCCATAACTAACTAGATTATTGATTCCATAGTACGGGGCGCCAATAAACAACGGGTCGGAAACAAACGGCGACGGGCCGACGAGCGCTAGTCACAAGAAGGTTCACCACCTTCACTCTCCAGCCATTCCCTCACTT
This sequence comes from Branchipolynoe longqiensis, assembly GCA_030323885.1. Lineage (NCBI taxonomy): Eukaryota > Metazoa > Annelida > Polychaeta > Phyllodocida > Polynoidae > Branchipolynoe > Branchipolynoe longqiensis. The sequence continues at coordinate 7,938,159 of CM059187.1, forward strand.
ACCACCCATACTCTCACTGAACACCCACACCCACACTCACCACCAAACCCTCACTCACCACCCACACGTTCACTCACCACCCACACCCTCACTCACCACCCCACACCCACACTCACCACCCACACGTTCAATTACCACCCACACCCTCACTCACCACCCACACTCTCACTCACCACCCACACGTTCACTCACCACCCACACCCTCACTTACCACCCACACCCTCACAAACCACTCACATGTTCACTCACCATCCACACCCTCACTCACTACCCACACTCACCATCCACACTGTCACTCACCACCCACAACCTCACTCACCACCCACACGTTCACTCACCACCCACACCCTCCCTCACCACCCACATGTTCACTCACCACCCACACCCTCACTCACCACCCACACCCTCACTCACCACCCACACGTTCACTCACCACTCACACCCTCACTCACCACTCACACCCTCACTTACCACCCAGACCCTCACTCACCACCCACACCCTCACTCACCACCCACACGTTCACTCACCACTCACACACACCCTCACTTACCACCCACACTTTCACTCACCACCCACATCCTCACTCACTACCCATACTCTCACTCACCACCCAGATCCACACTCACCACTCACACCCTCACTCACCACCCACCCACACCATCACTCACCATCACTCACCACCCACACTCTCACTCACCACCCATACTCTCACTCACCACCCACACCCTCACTCACCACTCACACCCTCACTCACCACCCATACTCTAACTCACCACCCAGATCCACACTCACCACTCACACCCTCACTCAGCACCCACACGTTCACTCACCATCACTCACCACTCACACCCTCACTCACCACTCACACCCTCACTCACCACTCACACCCTCAGTCACCACCCACACCCTCACTCACCACTCACACCCACATTCACCACCCACACACTCACTCACCACCCACACCCTCACTCACCTCCCGCACCCTCACTCACCACACATCCCCTCACTCACTAACCTCACCCTCTCTCACCACTCACACCCAAGTGGCACTTGTGACTGAGACAAATATATCTGTAAATTGTAAATTGTAAATTGACAGGTGTATTAGCTATTTTATCATTATATAGATATGATTGTTTTAAATATTAGTTCATTCATATTTCTTACTTTGATGTTTCAGAATCTCTCACTAACCACTCACATGTTCACTCACCATCCACACCCTCACTCACTACCCACACTCACCACCCACACTGTCACTCACCACCGACAACCTCACTCACCACCCACACGTTCACTCACCGCCCACACCCTCCCTCACCACCCACATGTTCACTCACCACCCACACCCTCACTCACCACCCACACCCTCACTCACCACCCACATGTTCACTCACCACCCACACCCTCACTCACCACTCACACCCTCAATCACCACTCACACCCTCACTCACCACCCAGACCCTCACTCACCACCCACACCCTCACTCACCACCCACACGTTCACTCACCACTCACACCCTCACTCACCACCCATACTCTCACTCACCACCCAGATCCACACTCACCACTCACACCCTCACTCACCACCCACACTTTCACTCACCACCCACACCATCACTCACCACCCACATCCTCACTCACTACCCATACTCTCACTCACCACCCAGATCCACACTCACCACTCACACCCTCACTCACCACCCACACATTCACTCACCACCCACACCCTCACTCACCATCACTCACCACCCACACTTTCACTCACCACCCACACCATCACTCACCACCCACATCCTCACTCACTACCCATAATCTAACTCACTACCCAGATCCACACTCACCACTCACACCCTCACTCACCACTCACACGTTCACTCACCACCCACACCCTCACTCACCACTCACACCCTCACTCACCACTCACACCCTCACTCACCACTCACATCCTCAGTCACCACCCACACCCTCACTCACCACTCACACCCACACTCACCACCCACACACTCACTCACCACCCACACCCTCACTCACCTCCCGCATCCTCACTCACCACACATCCCCTCACCCACCAACCTCACCCTCTCTCACCACTCACACCCAAGTGGCACTTGTGACTGAGACAAATGTATGTGTAAATTGTAAATTGACAGGTGTATTAGCTATTTTATCATTTTATAGATATGATTGTTTTAAATATTAGTTCATTCATATTTCTTACTTTGATGTTTCAGAATCTCTTTTTATTTATATATGTACTATTATGCATTTGTTGTTTATTGTTTATTGTGTATACACATATGCACACATACACATATATAGTATAGTTATACAAATCTTACCTGGGTATAGATGATGGATAACTGTTGTTTTCCCGAGGTATAAGCCTCGGGTAGACGTGGGCTAGGGAGAAGGAAGCACGTGAGGTACCAGCAATTTTAACCTACTTATTCAGGATAAAAAATGATCTTTCAATACAATGGATACTATGATTTTCCCGTAATGGTACACCAACGGGATAGACGTGGTAGGGCGTGGTGGGTGGGCCCTAGCCCACGTCTACCCGAGGCTTATACCTCGGGAAAACAACAGTTATCCATCATCTATACCCATGTAAGATTTGTATAACTATACTATTTTACCTCGGTATACAGCCTCAGGCTAGCCTCAGGCTAGGGAGACTTTTACATAATTCATTTTTATCCTTAATATCATTCATTCTTATTATAACATTCAACGTTTTTGTTCTCACCTATTCTTGTTAGTTGGCGAGCAGGCGCTTTGCAATGCCAGTAGACTTTTCTAGTCGTTTGTTGTAATGTTTTGAAAAAGAGACTAGCCGTTCTTCCTGCCTGCGATGCGCTAGTATTCTTTCACAGAAATACCTAGCCCGTGCCTTGGCAGACCTGGCACCGATTCTAGTTGAGTGGGCAAGTGTATTTGCCCCCGTATCCCATCTCCAGCCAATTTCAACACCGTAATTGTCCATCTGGCAAGGGTGTCTCGTGAAATTGCCTTATGTGGCTTTATAAAGCTCACTAATAGTTGTTGTGATGCACGTAAATCCTTTGTCTTAGATATATAAGCCCGTATGGCTGACACCACACATAATTTCTGATCATTCGGAAAGCAGTCTAAGTGAACCGTAGATAAAGGGTCACCTAACGTGTTCGATTTGAGCAATTGTGCTAAATCAAACGTAGCTTGTTTCTTGTCTATTTCTAATCCAGTTAAGGATAAAGCAACAATCGTCTGTCCTCTTGTGTCCCGTTACTAATAATAACAGGACCGCGACCTTAAAACCTAATTGTTTTATATCTAACCACGAGTTGTGAGGCCAAGCCTGAAACAACTTAAATACTATAGAAACATCCCAAAACCGACTATACTTTGGTTTTGGAGGATTCCTTTGATAAATTGACCGAAGTAGATAACAAAGGACACAATGTTTTCCAACTGTTTCGCCATCAATTCTAGGTAAAATGATTGATAACGCACATCTTGCCGCATTGATCGACCCAAAGGATAGTCCTTCATCCTCTAGAGAACGAAGAAAACGAGCTACTTGTGAAATTGTTGGATTTGTTGGCTTGACTTTCATTAACAAACAATGTACACCCCATTTCTTTAAATAGGTTGTGTGCATTTTGACCGTTCCTGGCCTCCAGGCATCAGATACTATCCTGTTCTCAGTAATTTTGTCCAATCCAAATTGCTGCAGCTGTTTCCTTAGAAAAGGAATGCCAATAGGGGCGTTGTTGACACGTCGCCGTGAACCACTAGCGGTCCGTGGTGCGTCAGATTCCCGAGTTTTCTTGGGAATCGTATACGATCTTTTGCCAGTTGTGAAACTGCTGGCAGCCAAGGTTGTGTGTCCCAATCGGAGCACCACCAGTATGCATGTGTCCCTTGCCAAGCTCGATTTTCCTCCACAACTCCTGGCCTTGATAATGCCTAACCGGTGGAACAATATAAAAAATTATTATTTCCCAGGGGATCTTCAAATGGCATCTATTTCCAACATCCCCGGTTCAGGCAGTGCAAGAAACATCAACAGGGTAACTTGTTATTATTTGTGATGCAAAACAAGGTCAAACTTTAGGTGTACCCCATTTTTCACACATGAAGTTAAACAAAGGTGTAGAGAGAGACCATTCTAAATGGTCATGGAATTTTCTACTTTTATGGTCTGCAAGTGTATTTTGTGACCCTGGAATATGCGCTACAGTCAGCCAGACTTGTTGAGCCTGTGCCCAGTTCCTAATCAGTTTAGACAACTGATTGCAAGGCTTTGATTTGGTTCCACCCATGTTACGAATATATGCCATGGCAGTAGTATTATCAGTTAGTATTCTAACTTGTGATTTATTTATCTTTACTAGACTACATAAGCCCAGATAAATAGCACGCAATTCTAGTGCATTAATATGGTCTGATTTTTCATCATCAAGCCATCGACCTCCTGTTGTGACCCCATCTCGATGAGCTCCCCAACCTTCTAACGAAGCATCAGTAGTAATTACCGTATTAGGTTCCGCCATGCGGATTGGATTTGGTGAACTTGCTATGTGTTGCATCCACCATGCAATATCCTGTAGCCCTTCTTGCGAAATAAACATCTTTCGCTAAAAATTCCCTTTAGTTTGTGTTAACGCTAAATTTTTATCTATTTCTAGAGATTTAATATTGGCCTTCCCTATAGTATAGCAGGTGCATACGATTATCATTATCCAATAAGGATCTGCGTCCTCGTCTACTTTTAGGTTATGGTAACTTAATATGCTGGGCTCGCTGTATTTCATAAACTTAATTAGTTTTTGTTCTTTTATCGACACTGTAAGAGACTGTGTATCCAGAATAAACCCTAAACATTTGAGTTGTTTTGTTGGTTTAAGCACTGACTTTTGTGGATGTACATAAAACCCCAGTTTAGTGAGTAATGCACATAAATCCAAAACTGCATTCACACAATCATTTTATGTTGATGCTATAATAAAGGAATCATCTATGTATGGAAACATTATGTGACCCTTCCGCGCCATTACTGAGAAAACAGGTTTAAGCAGTTTAGTGAATAAACGAGGGGCACAAGCTAAACCATTCGGCATGCAGGTAAACTCATAGAGTTGGTTATCCAAAAAAAAACGAAGAAATTTCCGGTCTTTTTCCCTTATGGGAAGCGTATAATATGCATCTTGTAAATCAACACTAGCCATCCACGCATCTGGCGTAATCAGATATCGTGCCGTATCTAGCGAGAACATTTTAAAATGTCGATATTCAACCATTTTATTAAGGATTGTTAAATCCAGAATCATTCGAACCTCGCCATTAGGCTTTGGTCTCGAGAAGATGCTTGAAATAAACTCTCCTGAACAGTATGTCATTTTTTGTATAATTCCTTTCTCAAAGAATTTTTGTACCTGTTTAGTTAGTGCCTCTCGTTCAACCAGTTCAATGTTATAAGGAAAAGGTATCCTGCCTTGTACCGGAAATTGTGTGAAGGGAATGTGAACACCCCTAACTATTTGTAAAATTTCTTGGTCACTAGTAATTTTGTGCCACTCAGAAATATGATTATTAATATTGCCAGCCACAAAGTTGCTTACAGTTTGTGTGGTTTTAGAGGCTGCAAGGACTTGTAACGTCTGTGTTTTGACCTCTACTTGGACCCGCCCCTGGGGAAGGGTCTCGGCGAGTTGACGCCTCGGCCTAGTGGCCTTGCGGTGTTGTCGGTCCAGCCTGAGCGAGCGCCCCGGCCCCAAAAAGATTGACCGAAGTTTGAGCCCGGTCTGGTTCCCCTGGTGAACCGTCGTGGACGAAAATCCCCCCGTGACCTTTTGAAACGAGGGGTTTCCTGTTTTTTCTTGCCATCCATGTTTTTGCCACTCTTGGCTGCAGTTTCTACCTCTTTATAGAGGTATTGTAGTTGACCGCCAAACATTTTCGTGTTATCTAAAGGTTTCCCTTTAATCGGCTCTGGAGCGAGAAAGAGCGTAAACTCTTTCCCACCATTATCCGTAATCTTCTTTGAGCGAGCCACTTCTTTGCCAGCATCTGTGCAAACCGACTTGAAGACATTCTCATATCTTTGGTATGACAGGTAATTACCTGCCGCCGCTAACAATGCAATTCCTTTGTCCATCATTTTAGCCAAAGACGAGAACTTATTTTCTCTTTGCATTCTATTTGCCACAGGAGCAATAGCTGTTAGGGTACCAAGCACCGCCTTATGCACTGTGTGCAACACACCCTCAAATTTCTTACGGTCATCCGTCATATTGACATCTCGATCCATCTCCTTAATGATGGAGTTGGGAACACCTTTAATGCCTGTTAATTCATCCCTTAACTTGGAGATAATTTCCACCGGTTTAAACGTGCGAAATGGCCATTAATGGTCTCGCGCATAAGCGTAGTGGTTTTAACACGCTTAGCCTTTGGCTTCTCCACTTTCTTAGCCACTTTGCCACCAATGGCAGCATAGACACCTTCATATTGTGTGTCTGAGTCTGATTCCGTAGAAGTGGAATCTGTGGAAGAATCGGAAGAAGAAGAATCTTTCCTCTTCTTCTTCTTCTTCTTGGACTTGGTCTTCCGCTTTTTGCGAAGTCCAGTCTTCCCCCGTTCTTTGGTGAAATCATCACCAGAAGAAATGATATGTTTCTTCTTCTTCCTCCGTTAAGGAGAAGGAGGAGGAGGAGCCTTAAGCTCCATCGCTGAGTCTGTCTCCGAGAAATCCTCAAATGATGATTCATCTTGGACACTCGGCATTCGCCGTTTACGAGACACCGGTGGTTTGAGAGACATAATATGACTCTCCATCGCCGCAAACCGAGTCTCCCAATTTGGAGCCGCGGCGCCGTCAGGCACTATGTCCTCGTCCGCCTCGGAGAGAATATGCGCCCCGGGCTGTGTCGAAGGCACTGCCGACAACACGGGTGAGGAGTCGTACTCCTCGTCCAATCCACTCGGAACACGCCCCTCGGCTGCTGCTGCACCGCGCTTACTCCGCTTCGTGGCCATCGGGAACTGAAACAAAAGATTTTTGGTCAGTCCCGGTATATATATATGTCACAATATGGTTGTTTCAAACTCAATTGGACATCTAGTGGTGTTAGAGAATGTGTTTATACCGTTATAACACAGGCGTAATAAGCTAAATTTGTGCGTGGATTGTGGGTCAAGCCCAAACCTTATGCGGGGTCGGGACCAGTGTATCGTCCCGCCCATCCCTCTGTTCCGCACACTTCTACCACCTGTGACTACTACGTCAACAAGTTGGAGAAAATGCTACGAAACTCGGAGAAACGCCTGAAAAAGTTTGTGGGGAGTCTATAAAAGAAACCCAGGAGCATCTCCAACATTACTCTCTATTAGAGTACGAGAGAATTTCCTCAGGAGACGAGGCAGAGCCCACATCTCTACTCATAATCACATGGTGACTCGGGTGTTGACAGAACCGCTAATGATCGGTTTCAATCCTTCGAGAAGGAATTTTATCCTTGGTTTTTTATAACCAAATAACTCGTCCAAAATGGACCAAAGAAAGTCTAAACTTTCCATAATGATGCTCTAATGCATCATAATTAATCTACCAAGTTTTTATTATACTTACTGCGTATTTGCTTGTATGTAGACTAATTTTGCCGGAGCAACCCAACAACACGTAATCCAGTCGTGAGTTGTATATGCTAATTGCTGGTACCTCACGTGCTTCCTTCTCCCTAGCCTGAGGCTAGCCTGAGGCTGTATACCGAGGTAAAATAAATATATGCATATATAAATATGTACATATTATATACATAATAATATAGACATAATATACACATAATATACACCTAACATATATAGAATATATACATAATATATACATAATATATACATATACACATGACACCATATATAAATACGGATAGTGATAAACTATTTATCGTATGTAATAAGATCTATCATGGACAAAGAAGATCACCAACAAAGAAGTTCTCAGAAAAATTAAAAATAAGAAAAGCTTGTTTGCCACTATACAGACAAAGAAACTTATTTATTTTGGCCACATCATTCGTCAGAGTTCAATATACCGTACATTGTTGGAAGGGAAGGTGAATGGCAGCAGAGGGAGAGGGAGACCAAGAACATCATGGTTTACAAATATTTCACAGTGGACAGGCTTGAATTATTCACAGTCTATCAGAACAGCACAACATCGGGACAAGTGGAGAACCATTGCATCCACCCCTCGACTAGAGGATGGAACTATTGATTGATTGAATAAGATCTAGTGTGGGGGTGGGGGTTGGGGTACCGGCATGCACCACTCCAACGCCTGTGCGCTGGACCTGACACTTCACTCGCTCGGATTTTTTTACATATATATATTCGAGGTGGTGACAGGTGAGCCAGCGGGGTGTGGGTGGGACGGGGGGGGGGGCAGGAGAGGGTCGGAGCTGAGCAGGGCGAGGGGAGTGGGGAATGGTGGGGTGGATTGGATGGCGACAGCAGCAGGAGGAGGGGGAAAGTGGTAGTGGCTGGATGTTATAGGGTGTATGACAAAATAAATGAATAAATATTCATGTACATGTATAAACATATACATGCAAAGATACAAACATATATATTCATATGGATATATGCAAATATGGATGTATGCATATAGCTGGGATATAGCGCATACCTACATATAATATATATACATATATGCATGTATACATGCCAACATCTATACATATACACATACATATATACATGTATACATATATATATACATATGATATATGGACATCTAATGATATGTATACAGGTATACTATATACATACATATATACATTCAAATACATGTATGCATAGATACATATATATATATATATATATATATACACCTGCATGCATATGTATATGCATTTACACATATATATATATGCAAAACCCCGCCTCTGCTGGCTTACCTGCCACCAACTCTACTACTCTAGTCGGTATCCCCACCCTCAGACTCTGACCTAAACAAAGGTACCTATGTATGTGCTTATGCATGTGTGTATGTGTTTGTTTGTTGTTTTTTGTCATCCTAGCAACATATAATGTCATATCAGGAAGGGTACCGACTTGTAACACTGTGCACTCATGGCAACTTCATAGTGCTGGCCCACTGGGAGACCAGGCCACCAGCACCATGACCTGATATCCCACTCAGTCACATTATCCTGACACTGAGCCAACCAGTCCTTGCCCTATCCTAATATTACCGAGCGCCTGGATAGGAAGCGACAAGTATTAATTTTCAAGTCATTGGTTTGACTCGACCAGGGTTCCAACCCACGAATCCATGGGTTCGGATCCCCCGATCTCTCAAAACAGGAGACGGACGCTCAACTCATTCGGCCATCCGTCTGGTGGTATGTATGTGTGTATGTGGATGTATGTACATATATAAATAGATACATATATTGATATATACATGTACACATGTATAGATGTATAGAGATACATATATATATGTAGATATATATACATATATACATGCAGGCATACATGCATATATACATACATATGCATATAATATATATATGCAAACCTGAAGCTGAGCCACATTAAGACCGACTCATGGACATCACTCTCATAGCAGAGAGCTAAAGGGGCTGTCACATTAGGGTTTTTTGCGGAAGCGTATGGCGGCATAGCCGCTTTACGTCATATACGTCGGCATACGCCGTATACACTACTCATACGCTACTCATACGCTACTCATATGCTACTCATACGCCGCTAGGTGACGGCTTATGTGAAGTGTATGAGGCATACGCCGCCATACGTTTTCATAAATCCGTCGTCCCCATTTTTGTGTGCATGCTCAAAAAATCTCGACCTACGGGGGCGTATGGTTCTTATGCGACACATACGCTGAGCATACGCTGGCATACGCTCCTCGTACGCTGGGGGTACGCCGGCGTATGCTAGGGGTACGCCCGCATACACTACTCGTACGCTCAACTTGCGTCACGGGCGTATCTGGGGCGTTTGCAGCGTAAGCATAACCTACGCGTTGCGTATGAGAGCGTATGAAAAGCGTATGGGAGGCGTATTCGAAGCGTATGGCGGCGTATGCCCGACCTATGGTCTCGGTATATGAAGGCGACCCACGCCATTCCTTCGGTCATTCCTGCTCTGCTGCTCATACAGGATGGATACCCAGGCACTGCAAGTACAGTTCCAGCTTTTCTACAGAGTTGCCCTTTATCACCAGGAGCTTACTCTATTCCTCATGGTTCTTCTGGCGTCCCGCATCGAGAGACGAAGGAGGAGGGAGCGGCGGCGACGATCAGTGTGGGTCAGACCCTGGATTGGGAGGCGGCCACAGTTTGGCTTGTTCGACAAGCTCATGGTCGTGCTCCGCAGCGAGGACACCGCATCGTTTGTGAACTTCATGCGACTGCCTCCCCAATTGTTTGATGAGATTGTGGCGCGAGTGGGACCCAGGATCGCCAAAAAACGGACCACATTCAGGGTGCCGCTCGACCCGGCGCTGAAAATAGCACTTACTCTGCAGCACCTGGCATCTGGCACAAAATACTCCTCCATGAAGTTTGGGTGGAGGGTGCCCCACAACACACAGTCGCTGATAGTGCGTGAAGTCTGTAAGGCCATCGTCGATGAGTACATGGCCGAGGTCATGACGTGTCCGACGACTCCAGAAGGGTGGCGTGCTGTCACGGACCTCTTTTCAGAGAGGTGGAACTTCCCCATACCTGTGGCGCTTTGGATGGGAAGCACATCGCGTGCCGGTGCCCTCCAAAGAGTGGGTCGCTCTACTACAACTACAAGGGCTTTTTCTCCGTGGTCCTGTTGGCGCTTGTAGATGCGGATTACAAATTTATCTGGGCAGATATTGGCGGTTTGGGCTCCGCGTCCGATGCCCAGATTTACAACGCCTCCGAGCTGAAGGCGGGCACAGAAGGTGGCACCATCGGCTTTCCGAACCCTGAACCGCTCGTCCACGGCCAGAAGGATGTGCCGTATTTTCTGATCGGTGACAACGCCTTTGCCCTGCGGCCGACCATGATGAAGCCGTATGGCAAGAGGGGCTTGACCAATGACGAGCGACTCTTCAACTACCGGCTTTCCCGAGCTAGGAGAGTGGTGGAGAATGCCTTTGGCATTCTAGCCAACCGCTTCCAAGTGCTCCTGACGACTATGCAGCACCACCCCTCCAACGTGAAGCTCATCGTCAAGGCGTGCATGGTTCTGCACAACCTCATGAGGACACGCTACCCAGCGCTACAGAACATGCAGCTGGATCGTCCCGAGACAGCCACCAACAACTTTGTGCCTGGAGGTTGGCGAGAGGGCCACAACCTTCCTGACATTAACGTTGTACCTGTTAACCCCAACACCGCGTCCAAGCTAGGAAAGGAACAGCGCAATCTAATTAAAGACTGGGTCGTCTCACCTGCCGGAGCACTGTCATGGCAAGACAGGATGATCTGACAAAACATTTTATCAGTCTGTATGCGCTGTGTCTGTCTACTGTTTTTGCAAACATGTCTGTGATGTTGTGACATGTCTCCTGTTATATGAGATGCTAATATGTTTATATGTCTAGTATAAAATAAACGATATCATTTTATAGATATGAAAACACAATTTTACATGTCTGTTACGTTCTTTCGCTCCCTAATTTAAAGTCATCTAGTTAATGTAATTGTAATGAATCTCCTCTCTTTTCAGAATTAATCTTTTACATACATACTAAGAACACAGGGAAAAATAGAGTGACACAGAGACAGAAAGGGGGAGACGAGAAGGGAGTGAGGGAGGGAGGGGGGGGAGAGAGATAGAGTGAGGGAGGGAGAGAAGAGATAGAAGGGAGGGAGGGAAGAAGAGATAGAGGAGGGAGGGAGGAATGGAGGGAGGGAGAGGGGTAAGAAGAGATAGAGAGAGGGAGGAAGAGAGATAGAGGGAGGGAGGGGGAGGGAGGAGATGGAGGGAGGGTGGGAGGGGATAGAGGGAGGGAGGAGATGGAGGGAGGGGATAGAGGGAGGGAGGAGATGGAGGGGGGAGGGAGGGAGGGAGGGAGAGAGAGAGGGAGGGAGGGAGGAAGAGAGATAGAGAGAGTGGTAGATAGAGAGGGAGGAAGAGAGATAGAGAGAGGAAGAGAGAGGGAAGAGAGAGAGAAGGAGGAAAGGGAGAAAGGGGAAGGAGAAACATTATAATAAATATTTTAAATTTAAAGTTTTTATTTATGTTTTAATTTTAATTTTAATGTTAATTGTACTTTAATATATAACAATTAAATGATGGCATGCCTTTACTGAACACGGACACAAAAATTAAAATTGACAGTATATTTATTTATTTTCGCATCTTGACATATAAATGTACAAACAATATATAAACATACAATATATATACATATATACATACAAATGTACAAAGATAAATAAAAACTAAGACTACATATATACACATATTTACAATCACTTCTCTCCCTTGCCATTAGAAGTGGCATCAGCTGGCGACTGTGTGGCTGACAAATTTGCGCCCAGCATGCCAGATATGCCAGATATGCCGGACAGCCCCGACAAGTTCAATAGTCCTTCTGGGCTGGCCGACTCAGACAAGTTCACTTGGGTGGGGTCGACGCGTGTCGGAGTCACAATGTCTGCAGCAGCGCAAGTCCCCGGCCATGCCGCACCCACAGTGGGTGGAGCACCCGCATGCACCACGACTCCGGGAGAGCCCCTCGTGTGCCCCGCGATCCCTAATGTCCGTAGTTGTCCAACAGTGTGCGGCGGTGACGGCCGTACCACCAGCGGAGCTGCGGCCGCCTCATGACCTACGGAGGTTGGAGGTAGAGGCTGAGGCGGAAGACTTGGCAGAGGCGGATGTGGCTGTGGCTGATGAGGAATCTGCAGATGCCCCATATAGTGCTGCACATACTCGTGTGTCTGTGAAGCCCATGGTGATGCCGGTGGTGGCTGGTGAGTCCACTGGTGGGGTTGAGGCTGGTATGCCTCACTTGCAGACACATGAGCAGGTCCAGGAGCAGGTGCAGGAGCCGGTGCAGGAGCAGGACCAGCCCCACAAACCACCGGTGCCACGAATGTTCCTTCCTCCTCCTCCAGATGGTGCGACACCATGCGGTTGAGTGCACCGCAAATTGACACAAACCACTCCTCCGGCATCGTGAGGATCATGTCCCGCATATAGTTGGCGAATACCACTCGCTTCGTCACCGTCGGTGGAGGTGGAGGTGGAGGAGGAGGCGGCTACATCACCTTGAGGATGTCGGCAGACTCATCGAACCTCTTGTGGATGGCAGCGAGGAGGTTGTTGTCGACTGGGGCAGATCGCTTACCTCTCCCCTTTCCCCGCTCTTGGGATGTAGCGGGAGGAGTGGGTGGAAGATCCTCGTCCATCGCCACCTCCACATCGGTCCCGACATTCTCCTCCATGCTCAGGTTGAGCTGCGGAGCCGCGACAGGAGTGGCCAACTGCTAGACAAAATCATAACAGAACATAAGTAACATGAATGCAAATCGATATTTCGACAAAAGACACAACAAGTCAACAGTAAATCAAAAATATATAAAGCAAAAATAATTAACGTTAAATGCAAAAATGGATTTATAACGATTATATCACGATACATCTATTGTCAATATCTCGATTTAAGAACAACTACACAACAACTCAACATTAAAGAAATAAATAACATAAAAATTACTAGAATATTAGATGTTGCTAGGACGTAAAACAGCAACAAGCAAACATAGATACAACAAAAGCATAACAAACTTAGAATACGAGCGGTTTTAGAAGAATACTAATGGCCGCACTTGTCAGAACGAAAAAAGATTATGTACTTACACTCCTGCAGGGCTCCGGTCAGTGACGGACGACGGACCGCAGGAACCCGAACTTGCGCAGGATCCACTGCTCCCGCTCAGTCAGGTCAGCGGCTCCGTCCCCACTCTTTTTCTTGTGGAGCCGCATGTTCGTGTCCCTGAGCGACTTGAACCACTTCTGGAGATGGAGTGTTGTGGTCCCCAGAAGTGTCGCCTGGTCCTCCCACATCTTGGCCTTTCTGTCTGAGCGGCGGTAATCCGTGAGCTTCATGTTCCAAATGATGGGGTTCTCCTGGAGGAAGTCCAACATTTGATCCTCCTTGAAGACCGACAGAGAACAGTCGCTCTTCTTGGCCCTCCGTCTCTTTGACGTGCCGATGGCAGCGGTGCTGGTGGAGGCGGCGGAGGCGGCGGAGGCAGCGGACGACGCCCGTGAGCTGCCCGCAGAGGCAGGAGATGGCGAGCTGGAGCGGGGACGCCAGCGTTGCGTCGTCGACCTCTCCACTTCCATCTCCAGCTCCTCCAGTGGAGAGTGGTGTTCTGGAGAGTAGTGTTGTGGAGAGTGGTGTTCTGGAGAGTGGTGTGGAGAGTGGTGAGGTGGCGAGGCAGGTGAGGAGGCTGGTGATGGAGAGCATTGTAACAAAGTCTGCCTCTTTCTGCCTCTCCCACGGCCTAGTCCTCCTCCTGTAGTTACAGCAGCTCTGGAGGCTGATGTAGTAGCAGTAGTACTGGTAGTAGTGAGGGGAGCCTGTTGCTCCAGGCTATATATACCCAGGAGCCACCAAGCGGCGGACCGCGGAGAGATACCATAGGTCGCGCATAGGTCGCGCATAGGCTCCTCATATGCTTCTCATACGCTCCTAAAATATTCATACGCTCCTCATACGCTCCTCATATGCTCCACATGCCAATCAATACCGTCAAAAAATGTCGCAGCACGCTCCCATACGCTCCTCATAGGCTCCTCATAGGCTCCTCATAGGTCCCCCATACGCTCAAACCCACCCGAAAGTTCACCGAAGGTCATCATAGGCCGGCACCAGCACGGCGTACGTAGGTTTTCAATACGCTCCTGCCATACGCCGTAATGTGACAGGGCCTTAAATGGAGAGAGGCAGTCAAGTAATGAAAGCGGTCTTTGTCGCATCGCGACTGACAGCGTGATGATGATGATGCATACACACATATGCATATACATATATGCATAATCTTATCACTTCATCTCGCGCTGCCACAGTGGTGGAGTACCCCCCTCCCTCTCTTGGACGTTTTGCAGCCGGGAGCCACCCCCCCCCCCCCCCAGCCCCATGCACCATTCAGCCAGGAGGAACTTTTTCATAGAGGGGCTTGAGTCAATGCTACCGGCTACCGATACGGAGCAGTTACAGGTCAGCTGGCAGGGGTGGGGGTGGGGGTGGGGGGGGGGGGGGGATAGAGGTTCTACTTCTAGACACAACCCGGTTGGAGGGGGTGAGGGGGTGAGGTGGTGAGGTGGGCAGTAGAGTAGTGGGCAGTAGAGTGCGGGGAATGGAGGGTGTGTGGGGGAGAGTGAGATCTGAGCGAGCAGTGGGGGAGGGATGTATGTAGAAATTAATCAGTGATCAAAAAGACATACACATTATATACAAAAATACATACAAGCATAGATAGACTATACATATATATCATATGCTTACAAATATATGTGTACGTTTGTTTGTTTGTGTTTTGCGTCCTAGCAACACCTAAGGTCATATCAGGATGGGTACAGACTTGTGCCTCATGGCAACTTCATAGTGCTGACCCACCGGAAGACCAGGCCGCCGACACCCTGACCTGATATTCCACTCAGTCATATGTGTATATGTACAGATTTGACTGAAATAATATTGAAAACCATAATAGCACTGTAATTGCGACATATGTAATACTAATACAACTGTTAAGTAGTCTGACACTGAACATTTGCATCATACATTTGCCTGAGTTGGAACAGTGAAGTCGGGTAAAGTGTAGTTGTGTAAAGTGAAGTTGGGTAAACTGAAGTCGGGTAAGGTGAAGTCGGGTAAAGTGATGTCGGGTAATGGCAAATCGTGTAAAGTTGGGCGAAGTCGGATAAAGTCGAGCAAAGTCGGGAGAAGTCGGATAAAGTCGGGCAAAGTCGGGTAAAATCGAGCAAAGTGGGCCAAAGTCTGTCAAAAGCCAAGCGGCATCACGCGTCAAGCGTAAAAAGTCACTCCAGCAGCGATTATATCCGCCCGCGCGATGGCTGCTCGACGCCCGCACGCCGACTGACTGTGCTATGTGGTTGGCCTCTACTTGTCACAGATTTTTTCCGACCGCATGTAAAGCCCTGTCAGTGTCACATTACGACGCATCTCGCAAGCGGGGGCCAATGTGTAAAATCACTTTTTTATGTCGAGAAGCGTCGAGCGGGGGCCAAAGTTGGACGTATACGTACCATATACATAGCGTATGGCCAAAGTATGACCAACGTATGGCTAACATACTTCCAGGTGAATAACATTCGAATTACACTCACAGTACGTTCACAGAATGCCGGTGAACGTTATATACGTTATTCGATCGCCAGAACTATGCCTTATACATTACATACGTCAAGACATGCTGGAGAAACGCTAAATGTATGTTAGATGTATGTTAGACTACGTTATCCATACATTGTCAGTACACAGACTGTACGTTTCCACTGCCTTTTACTTTGTCTAACATACATCTGACGTACAGCGACGTATCCCTAATGTATACATAAAGTATGGCCGACCTAAAATCCACATGTTGTCGAACGTTGTCGTATGTCAACAATTTTGTGCATGCACAAACTTTGCCGACCCCCTGACTCGTGACGCCGTATCTCAAAGAATGTCAACATACATTGACGTATACCAACAAGCACCTAACGCATGCATCCCGACGTAGCGCCCCAAAATCACATACGTCGGCGTACGTTGGCGCGATGCGTCATAATGTGACAGCCCCTTAACTGTACGTCCACATGACGCCCACGTGACGCCCGCGTCCGGTGCGATTGTAGTTTAATTGTAGCAAATGTAATACAACTTTTATGTAATCTGGCGTTGATAGGCCAGTGTTGGACGTTCAAAACACTACCCTGTCGTAAACACAACGGTAGTGTTTTCAACCTAAGTTTAAAACACTACGGTAGTGTTTTCAACTGAAGTTGAAAACATTACTGTTAAAGCCCCAGTCACACCTACCCGGATGTTTTGCCCCAGATGAGCCACGTTTCAGCCACGGTTTAACCCGGACCACCCCCCAGACTTTCCTGGACTACCCCCGGCATAGCGGACTGTCCGGATAAGACCAGGACACCCCGGATCACCCCGGATCACCCCAAATCAGCCACGGATCAGCCACGGATCTCCCCGGACTGCCCGGTTTACCCAACACCATTCCCGGATCACTCCCGAATAGCAGCGTTTAGTATATATATAGCAGGCACAAATCCACTTCATGCATCACTTCCTGCCTGACTCTCAGAGGGTGCACATGATGAATGCCTGCTCGAGGCAGCGCAGGCATCAACTTCAGCTGCTGAACTGACAATTACAGCTACATCAACGACAGAATGTTAACAACCTGATTATCTTGCAAGTTCTGCTAATCCAGAGAAGACTTAAAATAAAACAGAGGAAAAGTGTGTGGGTTCGACCATGGTTAGATAGGAGAATGCAGTTTGGGCAGTTTGCAAATCTTATGCAAGGGTTACGTATCGAAGATGTTCGAGCGTACAGAAACTTTCTACGCATGGATCTGGATATGTTCGAGGAGGTTCTCATTTGCATTGTTCCAAAAATCAAAAAAATGGACACAGTCTACAGAAAGGCGTTAACAACTGGATTGAAACTGTCATTCACTCTGCGATACCTAGCCTCTGATGACAGCTATCATTGACTGATGTACGGTTTCCGAGTTCCACACAACACCATCTTGCTTGCCATTCGTGAGGTGTGTGAAGCTATAATTGCCAAATTGATCCAAACTCCAACTACAAAACAGCAATGGAGAGGTATTGCTGAACAGTTCTCCACAAGATGGCAGTTTCACTATTGCCTGGGAGCCCTTGATCGAAACATATCCCCATCCAATGCCCAGCGCTTGGAGGGTTAGAGAACTACAACGACAAGGGTTTCCTCTCGGTCATATTGATGGCTCTAGTCAATGGTGACTACAAATTCTCCTGGGTCGACGTTGGGAGCAATGGCTCTACAGGTGATGCTCAAGTCTTCAACCGTTCGGAACTGAAGAAGTACATCGAAGAGGGACGACTTGGTATTCCCAGTGCCGAACCACTACCGCATGATGAGCGTGACATGCCTTCATAGTTACTGATGATGCGTTCGTGCTGAGAACGTGGTTGATGAAACCGTTCTCCAAATGTCACCCTCCACTTCCGGAAAGAATCTTCAACTGCCGACTGTCCATTGCGCGCCACATCTTGGAAAATGCATTCGGGATTCTAGCTCACCGCTACCAGTGCCTCCTAACAACCGTACGACAGAAGCCAGCGACAGTTTTGTCGATAGTGTTGGCATGTATCTGCCTACATAATCTGATGCGGATGTGGTACGCAGCTCGTCACAATGCAGAGATCGACCAGGAGGACAGCAATCACAACATCGTTCCTGGAGCCTGGAGACTCAACAATCCTATAGCCGGCATCTACGGCACCCGTGGGAACAGACTGACAATTGCTGCGAAATACCAAAGACAATATCTTAGTGCCTATTACGTGTCCGAGGCTGGAACGGTGCCTTTGCAAGATGCTATGATATGAACTATTTCGAAGTGTGAACTGTTAACCAATTGTGCCATGAGAATTGTATTTAATGTGCTATTATTATATGTCTGTGCCTACAAATGAAATATGTATCATTATTATGAATGTCATATGGAAAGAAACCTTGGTAATAATAAAAATATCTTAATTAAATTTAATTGATCAACACAAAACCAGTACAGTATATAGTGGCATTTATTGTTTTTATTCAGCTTGTTACAGTTACAGTCGTTATGTTGGTGTTTAGAGTTTGAGGTTTCCAGGCACTTAACACTATCTATCGATACAGATCTTAGTAGTTGGGTTGGGTGGGACGGTAAATCTAAGCTAAAGAACAACACGTCTGATCGATTGAAACGCTCTGGCCAAAGTGTCTAGATTTGTGATAGGTCACAGTTGGTTCATGAGAATTACAGTAGATGGCGCCTCGAGCGACGGCCATTTATTAGTTCCAGATAAAATGGTAGGTGGTGCCAGGGATCGCGTCCATAGTTAGTGAGTGTGTACTGGTCTCGCACGCTCAATTACCCACGTTGTAAGCAACATGGACAATTGATCAACACAAGACCAGTACAGTATATAGTGGCATTTATTGTTTCTATTCAGCTTGTTACAGTTACAGTCGGTATATTGGTGTTTAGAGTTCGAGGTTTCCAGGCACTTAACCAAAATAGAGAGCAAGTGTCCTGGGAGCCGATGAGACTGGGTGTTAGGTAGTAGTCATATACTGCATCAGAGGTCCAGTGACCCAGTTGTCTGATGTCGTATTGATGATGCTTGTTGCGGAATGCTTGTGCACCGCCTCGGCACATTCTGTGGAGCGTTATAGCACCAGGTGCTGGGTGGCCCGCCACGGACAGGGCTAGTCTTATGATTGCAATCAGTCCAGGACTGCGTAGAGGATAGCGATCTGTAGTCAAGAATGCTGGACCATCGGGGTAGAGTGGTGTCCTGGACATGTACTCCTTCCATTCGCGCGCTGGAGAGAAAGGCGAACCAGGTATCGCCGGAATCATGATGTCTCTGGGATATGATGACTTGAATTGTGTGTTGGATGACCTGACACGGATTGATGTCCAGAGGTATTAGTTCAGGTCCCCAGCCCGAAGGGAATGACCAGGTCAAAGTTGCTGGATGTCGTGAACATGTTGCTATGTCGAAGTAGGTGAAGTATCCGGTGAGTGTAGCGGCCGCCAACATGAAGCCATTGGGGCCAATTGTTCGGAGAACCCGATGACAATAGTGCATCGGCAGTGGTCATAGGAGGTGCCCGAGTGGGAACATGCTGTGATGCGCGCCGAACGCCTCTTTTGAGGAGGCCCAGGTGTGTGTCAAAAGATGCGGTTGTTCCATCAAATGTCAAGACCATGTTGTACACCACTGTCTGATTGATGTAGGTGTGGTAGTCTCTAGCCTGTTCTGCCTTATTCCTCCAGGTCCTGGCTGCGAGGCTGGCCGCTATGGCGTGTAGCAGGTACTGGTGGGGTATTGTGTATAACCTGGGGAGAGAAGGCAAAATTAAGGCAGTCGAATCCCAGGTTATAATGTGGGGGTTAGGCGTGACGGTGGTTTAATAGTGGTTACCGACCACTTTCCGATCATGCTGTTTACAATTATTGGCATGTGCATCAGAGCACATAGGACTCAAAGTATCCACCAGCACAGTGGCTTTCCCGGTTTGTGGTGAACGAGAATGTCTATAGTTTTGTGCAGCGAAGAGCCAGAGCTCACAGGTGCAGGCGCAGAGTATGGGGCCTGCTCCAGTGCCGAGAACCTGCTGGGAAGTAGAGTTGTCAGTGTTAATGAGGATAGTGTAGCGCTGGGGGTCATCGGGCGAGAGACTTTAAGGGCAAAACGAGGTTCATGGCCTCCAGTTGAGCAATGATACGCTACTTTGCGCAGAGGTGTTGTGAGTACTTTGCAGCATAAATGAGTCTCAGAGTGCGCCCCTCCAGCACGCAGCGAGGAGGCGTGCTCGATGACCCATGTCTGTCGTTCACCGGTGGAAGAAATGACCCCATTTGAGTTAGCTGCATATGGAGTGAAGCAGTGAAGGTCCATTGCAAGCTCCGGGGGTAGGCTGTGCTTCCCTGTGTATGGTGATTTCCCGAGTGCAGTCGGGATTCTAGAGTGAACCTCCTAGCCTGATGTATACACCTTGCTATGTGCTGGAGCCGCCCGACCATCATCGCGAGGTCTTTCTAGAGTGAACATCCGAGCCGGGCGTATACTCCTTGCGATGAGGTGGAGCCGCCCGACCATCGTCGCGAGGTCTCTCCGTGATGCCATGATGTTTGTTTTGACTTCACACTCCTTGATGATATGTTGGAGTTATGAGATGGTATTGTTATTGTGAATGGAGCTAATGTGCGTGCATGGTGGGAGGCTGTGTCTCACATGGCCCGAAAATGGCAGCATGGGAGAGTGCAGTCTTATGCAGTCCTCCCTGTGAAGCACACACTCTGGGGGTCAGAGCAAAGGTTAACAACCGATGCAGTTGGTGGACGGTCAGCCGTGTAATGCCGGCCAACCAAAACCAGAGAGTCCATGGGTTGTTAATATGGTAATGAGCCACGAGTGTTGTGCAGACCCTTGTTGAAACCTGATGGTATAAGTATTGAGAGCCAATCTAGTTTGGCAGTGCAGCAGCCTGATGTAGATGTATAAGTCAAGATATCTGAGCTGATTCGGGGAAATGCTAGCAAAGGGTCAGGCCAGATGGCGTCATGTAGATGCCTATGTGTTGCGTAAGGTGGTACATGATCGTCACCTTTGTTCTCAAGAATATATCCAACGTCGTCTGTATGGGTGTAATCGGCGATGTGAAGCCTGTCTGGCGAAGCCTCATAATGTACCCCTGTAAGAGTGATATTTGTTTTTGTGGCTATGGCTACTTGTCTGTTTAGTGAGTGAGTAGGAATAACCCGAGCGCAAGCTCTTTCCACGCGCAGGCCTTGAGTGTTTTTATGACAGGGCATAACGTGGTCATTTAAGTATATGGCAGTGTCAGTACTATGAGCGTAGCTTTTTGTTTACCTTCATTTTGTCGCACCCTTTGTTGTATCCAGTTCCCCATTGAGGAAAGGCTTGATATGTGTGCCCCTATGGTTGTTGGAGGAGCGCCATCTTGGTTGATAGCCACCTCGTGGCCTACTTTTTACCTTCCTCTCATCGCTCCGATTGTTTGTATCCAGCTCGCGAATATCCGCAAGCCCGAGCACCCCATCACACCTC
Source organism: Branchipolynoe longqiensis (assembly GCA_030323885.1). Classification (NCBI taxonomy): domain Eukaryota; kingdom Metazoa; phylum Annelida; class Polychaeta; order Phyllodocida; family Polynoidae; genus Branchipolynoe; species Branchipolynoe longqiensis. The sequence continues at coordinate 7,960,036 of CM059187.1, forward strand.
CGACCATCACCACCCGTGGGTGTCTTAGATCCATGTTGTTTAGGGTGTGGCTCAAAGAACCGCCTTCTCCGTATGAACGGTACACTATCGTATCCTTCATTGTTGCAACACCGACGGCCTGGTTGGGTCCATAGTTCGCCAGCAGTAGCGCGCCATCTGTGTTGTATTGGTGGCGGCTGAATGTATGTACACCGATTTTCATCGGAGAACCCTGATGTTGATCCATAACTGCCCCATGACCCACATCAGAGAGTAGGCCAACAGTCTGCTGTTGCTGTTCAGTATGATGCAATGCACCTCCCGCGTGAGCATTATCGGCCTGATCGGAGTGTGCGGGGTCAACCCGGCCGCTTACTGAAAATCCTTCCCTTCGTCTTTAGCAGAAAGTTTTTTGTCTTTACAGATACGACAAAGGGCAGCGATATATTCAGGCCAAGTGGCCTCCTTCATACCAGTCTTATGGTTTTTGCTGCCACGGATAGCATGTCTGTGAGGACCAAGTATTTTGTTACCTCTCCGTGTTCCAAGCGCTGAGGCAGCTGCAACCAGGAGCTCGTTGACTGCGTCCTCCCTTTCCTCGTCCCGTCCGTTGCTTGGAGAAACTATGTCGTAGATAAGACGGCCGGCCCTCTCAGCACAAGGATGACACTCTTCACCATCGTAGGAATAAGATTCGAACTCACGGTTCTCACGAATGCACCGGTCAGTACGGTGGGTATCATCACAGGAAACGGCAGCCGAGTGCACCAAAGGCGAACGGCAGCATGTCGGGGCATCAGACCATCTTCGTTGTGAGACATCGAGCATGCTGTCATGGCCGAGTCCACGTGGCGTGACGTCAGCATGCCGTTGGCGCGGCGTAACAGATCTCGATTTCCGACGCTGCTCCGCGTTTTTCTGGAGTTTGACAATCCTAGCGTTGATGCCCTCGTTAGTGTTTGACATCTGTCCTTGCAATGTATCCAGAGCCACGGATAATCCTGCCCCCAGAGGGTGGTCAGTGCCTCTCGGATCTGCTCGTTCATCGTCACTGTCGTCTCGCCGTGCCTCGCGCCGATCCTGGGTTTGACTTGAACGAGTCTTTGTTTTCGGCGTAGATTCGTCGGGTACAGCCACTGACTTCGGCCTTCCTTTTGTCTTTTTGTTCTTAGGAGTTATGGTTTGATGCTCCGGAGTGTTGTCCCTCGATCTGTTAGAGGCATGTGTTCCTTGAAGCCGGCATTTTGGCGACTTCTAAATCTAAGCTGAAGAACAACACGTCCGATCGATTGAAACGCTCTGCCCGAAGTGTCTAGATTTGTGATAGGTCACAGTTCGTTCATGAGAATTACAGTAGATGGCGCCTCGAGCGGTGGCCATTTATTAGTTCCAGATAAAATGGTAGGTGGCGCCAGGGATCGCATCCATAGTTAGTGAGTGTGTACCGGTCTCGCACGCACAATTACCCATGTTGTGAGAAACATGGACAATTTGTTTATTATTTCTTGTTGATTTTGTTTTGTTGCTTTAAGTTATAATGTTATATTTTTTTTAAATAGCTCTTAATTAAATCTTAAAGTAATTAATGTTATTGTTCTGTGTTACAGCTTTTTAGTATTTAATTTTATAATGTCTATGGAAAAGTTAATATTGAAATCTTAAACTAAATAATGTTCTTTTAATTTCTTGTAGTTTATTGTTGCTATAACAGCTTTTATTTCATGTGCTATTTATCGAAAAGGGGTCTTAATACTGAAATCTGAAACTAATTAATGTTTTTTTTATTTCTTGTAGTTTATTGTTGCTATAAGAGCTTAACTTATTTCATGTGCTATTTATCCAAAAGGGGTCTTAAAACTAAAATCTGAAACTAATTAATGTTAATTTTTTCTTGTAGTTTATTGTTGCTATAAGAACTTAACTTATTTCATATGCTATCTATCAAAAAGGTTTTTTTGGGGAAGGGGAAAGGGGGGGAAATTTAGTTGTTAAATAGTTATTACTTAATTTCAGATAAGTTTTACCTTTATTACAAGTGACTATCAACTAAATGGACTAAAGCATAAACATAGATTGTAACAAACACAATGTAGTTACCGTTTCATATTATTGATATATTTTTTTCAACAAGTGATGATAGATTATATACTTTACACAATCACAACTCTGGTCACGATCACCTTCACAATCACTCATGCATAATAATTCCATAAATACAATGTACAGAAGTTCATCTCAGAATATTCAGTTCGCAAACACAGAGGCTGCACATCCGGATCGTGTCGAATCGCAACCCGTGGTGTTCCAGTCAGTTGCGTCCCAATGTTCATCAAGTCCACCTCATATTCACAGAGGCTACTCCGGATTTGTGTCCCATCCCAGCCATTAATGTAGTTAGCTGAGATCGGATAGTCCTGTGATGTTTCCCACACTGGCGTGCTAGATGGCCGTATGCGACCAGTGGTTTTTCCAGTCACTCACTGTTCTCAATGTTCAGCAATTTCACCTCACAGAGGCTGCTCCGGGTCGTGTCCCATCCCAGCCATTAATGTGGTAAAGCTGAGATCGGACAGACCTGTGATATTACCGACACTGCTTCCTGGCGTGCTGGATGGGCATGCGACAGCCGTGCTGCTCCAGTCTACCGGGTCAAGCACCTCGGAGCTGTGGTGTCTTGCAGTGGTGGAATGGCCAGGTAAAGGGAATCGTCCAGACGACTTCAGAGCCTCCGAGTTGTAATCCCGTCGCTGGGATGGGGAAAGCCAGCGCTGGCAATGGCAACGGCAACGGGACTTGTATTTGAGGCTCTGGATGACGTGCTTGTGGACGCCGTGGCTCCTTCTGGTGTGGCAGTTGTAGTGACTGGGAGCGTAGCTGCATCGCCAAGGCGAAACTCTCCAAATAGAACTCCCCGAGAAGCGAGGGGGGGTCGATCTCTTCGGCTACCGCCCCCAGCCATGTTCCCCACAGCATCGGCGGCGACACTTTAGCCGGCTCCATCATCCCACTCAGCCGGCCCTGGATTATCCCAGCCTCCTCCTGCTGGTCCCGCAGTTGTGACAGCACCTGGTCGATGTCGGTGTTGCTGGTGGGTGATGGCCTTCCCCTTGGCTGCCAGTTGAGGGTGATGGTGCTGGTTTCCTCCGTGCTTTCATGGCGACCTTGTGTGGTGCAGGCTCCTTCTTAGCAACCCTCTTGGAGGCAATTCTCTTTCCGGTAGGCTTCATCATGGTGAGATGTGTGCTTGGCGCTGCTGGATTTGGAAATGAGCTCTGCAGTGCCGGGCGGTCTTTTATACTCACGGCTTTCCGGGAGTAGTCCGGGGGTCATCCAGACAGTCCTGGAATGAACCGGAGGTGAACCGGAGGTGAACCGGGGGTGAACCGGAGCCGGTCCAGGGCTGTCCGGGGCTGGTCCAGGGCTCGTCCAGGGTAGTCCGGGGCCAGTCCGGCCCAGTACGGGTACAAGACCAGGGAGTCCACGGGTGGTCTGGGGTCTATCGGGGCTCGTCCGGGGCGGTCCGGCGTGGTCCGGCATCGATCCAGGCTCGTCCGGGACTAGTCCATGGCTACACCGGGGAGTCCGGCGGTGGTCCGGAGCGGTCCAGGGCGATCCGGCCCCTGGTCTGGGGCTCATCAGGGGCTCGTCCAACTCTCCCGGGAAGGTGTAACTGCGAGGCTAAAAATGACGAGTCCGGGACAGTCTAGGGGGTCCGGGACAGTCCAGGTGACTGGTCCGGGGCTGGTCCGGCTCAAAATCCGGGGCTCGTCCAGGTAGGTGTGACTGGGGCTTTAGTTCAAAACACTACCCTTACATACGTCCAAAACACTACCCAAGTTCAAAACATTATCATAACACAGCAGTGGGGGCTGTAAGTGTAATGTCGCAAAATGTAACCTACTGGTACATATTGGTATGCTGACCATGCTGTGGTGTTTGAAGCACATACTATTTGGTTTGGTTATATCAGGACACACATACTAGTAGTATATGCTGATAGCACTGCGGCGTCTGCACCATGTATTAGTATACGCTGATGGTGCTGCGGCAACTGTACCACACATTAGACTATGCTGATGGTGCTGTGGTGTTTGATTGTTTGTTTGTTGGTTTATGTCCTAGCAACATCTATGGTCATCTCAGAACGAGTACTGACTTGTGACAGTGCACACTCATGGTGGCTTTATAGTGCTGCCCCACTGGGAGACCAGGCTGGCAGCACCCTGAGAGTAGTGTTTTGAACTTAAAGGGAGTGTTTTGAACTTAAGGATAATGTTTTGACGTGGCCACGGTAGTGTTTTGAACCTACCTATAACTAAGTTCAAAACACTACCGTTGTGTTTTGTACCTAGGTTGAAAACACTAGCGTAGTGTTGTTGTGGAGTAGTGTTTTGAACTTACTAGTACTACACAGGGAGTCACGGCGGGGACAGACCGGGAGTCACGGCGGGAGCAGGCCGGGAGTCACGACGGGGACAGGCCGGGAGTCACGGCGGGGGCAGGCCGGGAGTTACTGCGCGGTCCGCCGGGAGTCATGGCGGGGACAGGCCGGGAATACTACTACTAGCCATACAAACAGAAATAATACTCTAATACTTACATCAAATATACAAAATTACATCTAATATATATATATATATATATATATATATGTATATATATAGAGAGAGAGAGAGAGAGAGAGAGAGAGAGAGAGAGAGAGAGAGAGAGATGCCAGTGTGTATAAAAGTATGTTAATAGGTAGTAGCTAATTAACTAACCATGGCCATCTCCATATAGAATTATGCCCAAGTTATTGGCACGCAGTCTGTGCATGTACATAGTTTCAGATACTTGAACTTGGATGGGACTGCACCAGTGGATACTGTCCAAATGTACAGCTTAGTGTGTGGGCCATGGTCACTGATCCATGACTGGGGTTCTCTGTGGCGGAGTGGTTAGAGTGTCTGACTTTTTTCTAGGTCAGACTCCTAATCTGAGGGTCGGCGGTTCGATTCCCCGTGCCCCCAGCTCTGCCAATTTGGATTTCCACCGCTATGTATAACTTACAGCGTCTTCAAAGGCCGGTTGCTCTCATACCATGTCTATGTGGTGTGGGAGGTTAAAAATCCCTTGGATCGGTACAAGTGTAGGCTCGGGCTTTCTATCGACCAGCAGTGGAATGAGGAAGACCAGTCGTCTATGACTGAAATTTCCCCTGCTTAAACAACTAATGGACCAAAAAAAAACATCCAGACCTTGTCTATATGCATGAAGATAGGGGTCCTCTGTCAGTCCAGTCTCTGTGCAACAGGAGTGTGTGGGTGTGTTGTGGGAGTGAATATGGAAAGAGGTAGCTGGGGTATGGTGCTGGGGAGAATTTACTAGTTCCATAATCAGATTGGAGAGCTTACCTCGTGTTAGCTATCGTGGTCATTTGACTCCGATTCAATTACCAAGGTCGAATTATATATAGGATTAGGGTGCAGTTGGTTGTGGCCCACTGAGTTTGGGCTAGTTTTACTAGGTAGCACAGATGATTTTTTGTAATGCAAAATAGTATTACACTTTTGCTTCCAAATTAAAGAGGATAAACTATGAAATTTCTTAGTTTTTATTTCATCAAGATATCTCAAACGGTTAATTTTTTCTGAGACATTAAAAGATTTAATAAATTGTGGTTAATTTCAGACTTGTGAAAAATAGGACTAAAAGCCATTTTCAGGGACCCATGTCTTAAAAAGTAAGAGAAATATACCATCAAAGCTCTGGAATTTACTTGTATATACTACATTCATTGTATTAAGCAAATTACAGTCATCACACAATTCATTTGTTGAAGTTACAGGCTTAGTGAATTACACAGATTATTTTAATCACTGCCCAACCAGAAATGCACAGACGGCACAAAACTGTTACTTTGACTGGTCATAAAATGGTTATTATTGTCCCTATGCGATTTACACTGGTTAGAAAATAAAAAGTGAGCATTGCAATTAAGAAAATGTAGCTCATCAGATTCTCCGAGTAAATCTTCCCTATATTGGGCTAGTTTTTTATTGTGGCATTTATTTACACTTGCACAATCTAACATCATAGCATATTCAAATACCCTTAGAATGGATTTACACTGGTTAGAAAATAAAAAGTGAGCATTGCAATTAAGAAAATGTAGCTCATCAGATTCTCCGAGTAAATCTTCCCTATATTGGGCTAGTTTTTTATTGTGGCATTTATTTACACTTGCACAATCTAACATCATAGCAAACATTCTTTTTTTGAATTTCTTTGTACAGATTCTCCTTTTCACCAGAATCACTATATATATCTGACAGTTCGTCCATCATGGCAATTGAATTGTCCAATAATGTAGAACTGTCCTCAGTTGCCACAGAAACAAAGCCTAGAGTCCAGAGTCACATGATTTCCTAATATTTTCTGATGATCCCGTGATGTCCCATCACCATGTAAATACCATCTGTCACTACTGTGGCGACGAACTGGGGACGGGAAATGGAACCTAGGTGAGGAGGCCAGCGGGCTAAGGGGTCGGGGCAACGGAGACCAGTGCCGACTAGAGCTTGGTGTTTGCGCTCTAATGGCGGGAGCTTGCCGGCTTGCTGCCAGGTCCTGTGTAGGCCTGAGACTGTCTCTGCGACGTCCTGGTCTGACTCATTAGTACCTGACAGGGAGGCATGGTGCAGCACGATATCCAACAAACTAGAGTCCGGCGAGTCGTGAGCGGCATGAGGATCACAGGCGAAAGGGTCACCCGACGGGGCTGATGGCAGCCTTGCTGAGAGAGGGGCGGCCTTCCGCGGCTTTGCGTATAGGTGGCATAGCCAAGCGGACCATTGGCAGGTAGGTGGAAGCAAAGTGGTCATGCAGAGTCACAGTGGCAGAATGACAGGATAGAAATACTTGAGAAAGCAGGAAGACAGAAATAGATCAGCCTCGTTTGCAAATTATTCATGTTAGCACAATGATGCTAATAATGACTATAATAAATTACGAACATAATGATGAATATAATGATGGATATAATGACAGATATAATGACAAATATAATGACAATAATAAGTGATAAAATATAGATCTCATAAACCAAATATGGCATGCTCACTGTTCTCCCTCTCGTTAGATACGATACATAAAAATTGAAATAAATCATAATGCCTTACAATTATGATAGTTGGGTAGATAAACTAAACCAGAACTCAGAACAGTTTTAATTATCTCAGTATCTTCAATAGAACCAACGTTATTATGATTCTAAGCTTGCCAAACAGGCCTTCAATTTTAAATAGGGTTTGTATGGCAACGGTGACGGATTTAGGTGGGGAGTGTTGTGAGGCATGAAAGCCCACATCGCATCAGAGTGGCTCTCCCCCACCTCACACACTACTTTTTTGGAAGTCTGCTGGAAATTTATGGGTGAAGTGAGCTGACCAGATTCACTATTCTATATAAAACAATGTCTGGTAAACCACTTTATGGCCTTAACAATTAATTTAAATGATGTTTTGACTTCTTTTTAGCAGATTAAAGACTTCAAAGTTGATTCTTCCATAGTCAAAACCATCAAAATGTAATTAAGCTAAATCAAAACTACATTCAAAACCAGAAGTATGTCAGTGAATGCCGCTACAGGATATGTGTGGGGAGCAAGCAAGCTATTACTTCATAAATGCACCCGATTTTGAATGTGTCGCGATGGTGGCGCCCCTCGGGTCAACGTGCGTACCTATAATAGTCCAGTGGATATACAGTAAGACCCACCACTAATTGCAACAGAAACGAAACCACTTGTATCTGTCTAAGATAAGTCTATCCTATAACATATCAAAAGTCTTGTAAAATCCCCAATCGCCCAGTATGCTGGCCACTACATATGAAGGGGTGTGTAGGGTGTGTGTGTGTGTGTGGGGGGCAGCCATAGTGTGTGTGTGTGTGGGGGGGGGGGGGGGGGGTGAGGGGGGTGAGGGGGGACAGTAACACAGGGTTTGCCACTGACCTGCATATACACCCAGGGCTGACTGTAGGTACCCCTATTGTGATGTGGTTGTTTGGTTATACCAACACAGTAACTAACACTGGAAACCTGGTCCATGCCCATAAAGCACTAATATTTTAATGTTGTTTTACAAGTTACTTCCCTAACTAACCACCATTAAGTTATCTTAATATATTTTGTTCCTTTCCTGTGATATGTTCCAATAGTAAAACTAACCCAAACTCATTGTGCCACAGTCATTTATGTCATTTTACTACATTATCCTATATAAAATTTGACCTTGGAAATTGAAGCAGGCCTAAAATGACCAGCCTCATCCGAACGAGATAAGTTCTTCAAACTGATAATGACCAATAATTATGGTTTCAATGTATCAAACAAGGTGGTGCATTGATAATAATAATATCAGAATAATATTATTGTTCATATGACTGAAGAAAATAGAGAAAATTACTAAACATCTCTGATAATAATTCTAAGAAACTATATTCGAATAAATATCGTCAATAACTATATCCATCCAAGTCAATAAATCTCATGTTCACAAATAGACCAACAGCTGATGACAGATAGATATACCCCACAGGTACAGTAATCCCACTCCACCCCCCCCCCCCCCAGTGGCCATCATTGGGTAGACTGCTAAAACAACAAAACATCTGCATGTGTATATATTAGAGTAATGGTTTATATGATCCCATACATCATGATTTGTTTATATTCCTGTTTATTTCTCATTAACTATGTATAAGATTTTGATTCTAAGAGAACAGATTATTAGAACAGAATACGTGGTTCCCCAGTAAAAATGACTAATTCTATAATACAGGCACCAGAATGTTATAGGCAAAATAAATGTGTCTCTTTATTTTAATGTAATTTCAATTGAATAGTATGAACATACTATTCAAGGCTGAATTGTCTTCATGCACACTGCAAGGAGCTAGTGAAGCCCATTCTAATGATATATTTTGTTAGGTTCCTTATTAAATATTAATGAAGTTGTAGACCATAACAGGTCACCCATATTTGTCCCTATATGTCTTGGTTTTCAATACACCGTGAGAAACCAAGACGTTTTGAATTCCTAGTCCTGGCCCCTACCTGGTTATGGCTATGTCCGCCTTGGTGGGGTCTAAGCATACACATTTTTTATTTTATTTGTGTACAATCATTATTAACTTTATCCATGGAGTAGGGTCATCCTGCTTTGTGATGACACCTAATTGGACCATCCTATTGAGTCCAGCGTGCATGCGGTCCATGATTGTATATATAATTTGTCAGGGGGGCTATACACGGTATAGCCCAATCTATACCGTGTTGATTCCAATATACCACTATGCTACTCTTACGCACAAATGTGTTAGCATATTATAATATATTTGTATTTATTGAACCCAAATAAGGGTCAGAAAGTTTCTCATCTGGTGCTGGAGATAATGTATGACTATCAGCCTGGTCGACCGCTTTAACAACGGACCCAGATCATAATCTGGAAAGTCAATTCTTTGCTTTGCTTAAAGCTGCATAGTCCGATGAAGCATCAAATTTTCAAAACCAAAACAATTATCTGGAATTGATTCTACATATCTAATTTAGATACTGGTGCACTTATTAAGCATTTGTTGCCACATATCAGGGAATACTAAGGCAATTTAATAGGACCTGTTACTGCCAAAGCCTATGGTGTCAGAGTTTTGGAAAGCTTGCCAAAACTAATTTGACATGTTTGCACTTCAAATATCTCAAAACATAACTGTCTAAAATAAACAGGACTTGAAGCTAAAGTAAGGTTGATTATAATGATCAGGTTAATATATTTATCTCAGAAAAATTACAGAAACTCAACACCATCGGACTATACAACTTTAATTAATATTGCATGATTGTTTTACAAATTAATTTTTGCAAATTCTCAGCTTGAAATTAGCGAAGTGACTTACGAGGATTCAGATAGCTACATCACTATAAGCAATTGACATATTAAGAGCACCAAAATAATTGCTTACGGGACGAGACTCATTCCTTTAACATAGCTCCAGCAAGAAAGAAGCAGCACAGAGAAGAGGCTCCCCACAAGGAGTCTTGTTTCCCTACACACTGCCGGTAGAATGCGCACTGATCAGAGTGCCAATAGTGAAGCCATCTTCCTAACCATCGAACAGCGACCTGCAGGGTGACAGTGACCCCCTCCAATACCATCTGACAGCCACCTGCAGTGTGACAGTGACCCCCCTCCATCATTATCGGACAACTGCTTGCAATGTGAGAGTGACCCCCCCCCCCTTCCACCATTATCGGAAAGCCACCTGTTGTGTGACAATGACCCCCCTCCACCACCATCTGACAGCCACCTGCAGTGTGACAGTGACCTCCCCTCCAACACTATCGATAAGTGGCCTGCAGTGTGACAGTGAACCCCCTCCAACACCATTGGACAGTCGCCTGCAGTGTGACAGTGAACCCCCACTACCACCATCGGACAGCCACATGCAGTGTGACAGTGATCCCCCACCACCAACATCGGAAAGGCACCTGCAGTGTGACAGTGACCCCCCCCCCCACACCACCACCACCAGCATCGGACAGCGGCCTACAGTGTGACAGTGACCTCCGCTCCAACACTTTGAATAGTGGCCTGCAGTGTGACAGTGAACCCCCTCCAATACCATTGGACAGGAGCCTGCAGGTGTGACAGTGAACCACATCCAACACCATCAGACAGCCGCATTCAGTGTGACAATGACCCCCCCCCCCCACCACCACCATCGAACAGCCACTGGTAGTGTGACCATGACCCCACCACCATCGGACAGCCGCCTGCAGTGTGACAGTGAACTCCCACCACCACCTTCGGACAGCCACCTGCAGTGTAACAGTGACCCCCCACCACCATCATCGGACAACCACCTGCAGTGTGCCAGTGACCCCCCACCACCACCATCGGACAGCCGCATGCAGTGTGACAGTGACCCCCCCCCCCACCACCACCATCGGACAACCAGTTTGACAGTGAACCCCACCCCCACTACCACCATCATCGGACAGCTACATGCAGTTTGACCGTGACCCCCCCCACCCCACCACCACCATCGGAGAGCCGCATGCAGTGTGACCAGTGACCCCCCCCCCCCCGCCACCCACCATCGGACAGCTGCGTGCAGTGTGACAGTGACCCCCCACCACCATCGGACAGCCGCCTGCAGTGTGACAGTGACCCCCCATCCACCACCATCGGACAGCTGCATGTAGTCTGGACAGTGACCACCCCCCCCACCACCACTCTCGTACAGCTGCATGCAGTGTGACAGTGAACCCCCACTATCACCATCGGACAGCCCCTGTAGTATGACCATGAACCCCCACCACCACCATCGGACAGCTGCCTGCAGTGTGACCTGACCCCCCCACCACCAACATTCGGACACGCCTGCAGTGTGACAGTGACCCCCCCCCCCACCACCACCACCATCGGCAGCTACACGCAGTGTGACAGTGACCCCCCCCCCCCCCGTCACCACCTATCGGGACAGTGCTGCAGTGTGACAAGCCCATGGACAGCCCGCCTGCAGTGTGACAGTGACCCCCCAGTCCACCACCATACAAAAGTGTACAGTACTGCTGCATGCAGTGTGACAGTGAACCCCCACTATCCCCACAGCCACCTGCAGTATGACCATGAACCCCTGCCACCATTACTGCAGTGTGAACCATGCCCCCACCACCAACATCGGACAGCCGCCTGCAGTGTGTGACAGTGACCCCCCCCCCCCCACCACCACCACCATCGGGACAGCTCACGCAGTGTGACAGTGACCCCCCCCCACCACCATCAGACAGCCGCCTGCAGTGTGGCCGTGACCCTACACCCACACCACCACCATCGGACAGCCTCATGCAGTGTGACAGTGACCCCTCCCACACCCCATCGGACAGCCTCATGCAGTGTGACAGTGACCCCCCCCCCCCCCTCCACCACCATCGGACAGGCTCATGCAGTGTGACAGTGAAACCCCCCCCCCCACCACCACCACCACCACCACCACCACCACCACCACTGGACAGCCGCATGCAGTGTGACAGTGACTCCCCACCACCACCATCAGACAGCCACCTGGAGTGTGGTGGTGTTCGCTGTACAGTGGGTGGTGTGGTGGTATTCTGTGTACAGTGCATGGGGTGGTGGTGTTCTGTGTACAGTAGTTGGCGTGGTGGTGTTCTGTGTACAGTATGTGATATTTCTGGATGCCCGGCCACGTTTTGGACACCAGATGATATCAACAGACTCTCCCCTTCATATCACCTGTGATGCTATCATTCGAACCCAGATTACTAACACCTTAACCATACTAAGGAAGAAAGGAAGACAAGACAAGGATAGACAGTGAGGATGTTGTGCTTTATTGGCAACAACTCCTGCTCACCTATCAGTGACCTATCACCCTCACCCCTCCTGTTCTGTTCACACAGCAACTCATGGATCTCTATAGTTAGTCTCCAAAATCAGTGCCTACAGCCCATGGAACCAAAGGCCCAGGGTTGTTACACACTCTCAATTAGAATAGTTGAATTTGGCTAGCATCAGACAGAGTGTCTGGGGTCCTGCTCAAGAACCGGTCTGTCGCGTTCAAGAGTCAGGGATAGAGTGCCAATGTCCAGTGTGACTGGAGCATCGGTCAGTTTTTCATTAATAATTAATTTTATGCTGCTAGTGTGAACAAAGGCTTGGGGAGGAGAGAGCGACTGGCCGTCCCACAGCCCGCCAATCAAAACACCCCCCACAGCCTGGGAGGGTGGCACCACCCCGTCGGGGTGGTGGTGACTCATCCCAGCTGCAGGCAGTGCCTCATGCATATGTTGATTAGGCTGGTGTGTTGGGCCATTCGGTACCCTGGTGACAGATAGTTGCAAACAGTTACAAATATATATATATACTAAAATGTCCTTTTTCTCCAATTGCATTCTTTATGAATACATAGAGGAACATTTCTTCAACCTTAACTTCTTCTGATATAACACATCTCTTCATTAATCTCTAGGCACCATGCATGCACATATATTTCACATTGCCTATGTCATGTCATAATAGAGTGGAACATCCTAGCTCACTAGATTACATAATCCCTTACCTATTCTTTCGCCCAAGAATAATCATGCTCTCTGCCAATATATAAACCAAACCGAAAATCCGTATATTTTTACAACGTCCCTCTTCCATCTCTACTTTGAGCAACGCGATCAAGGGAAATGGAAGCCCTTAAACATTACGTCTTTTTCGGTTAAGCCAGAGCGAGTGCCATGTAGTGGAGCCATATGAATTTTACTAGACCTTATAAGTTTCGTTATCCTTCTCCTTGCATGCTCCTGCGTTGTATCTTACTTAAGTATATTTTCCACAGCGTTGGCCACTCCTCCCCTCCTCACTGTCAAGTTTTTCTACCAAATTTTCTGTCTTACTCCAGTTCTCCACCACCTTGAGGACCATTCCCATCTATTTGTTTACACTAATTGTTTTTAGACAAGAACAGCCCCAAAATCTACACTCGAATGGCGGTCCCAATGCAGACGGTGGTTTTGAACCGGCTATCGTTCTACCTATCTAAACTAGTTCTACTCCCCCCTTAAACAATATTAAATTTTATACTTTGAAAATATGTAATTTTATCCTCCTGTCACTGTCCAGGCTGTGTCCGCTGATTCTCTTGCGCGCCCAAGCCCCCTTTAAAACTCATGATAATAAAAACTTAAAACATAAATAAAAATTAGTTTAAAAAATAGGGTAAGCAGGACAGAATAGCGACACAAGCAGGGAACCATGACAGGTCAGATCTTGCATAACATGATCAGATCAATAGTGATTGACCCAATCAACCAGGACTAGGCTCCTGTACAACATGCACAATACAACATTCAATCCTCAACCCATTTGGTCCGCCTATCCCACATGCGTCACTGACCCGACTCAATCAGGTGACCCGAGTCGCTCAGATGACTCGCATCAATCAAAATGAACTCAATCATTTCTTGCCTCTATGGTTGACCCAGCCAACCAATGGTCCCGTCACTCTCGTGACCCTTAACAAAAATCACTGACCCCGTCAATCCTTGATCCCACGATCAATCAAATGATCCGAATCAAGCAGATGACTCGAATCAATCAATGAGCTGAATCGCTCCAATGCCGCTGTGGTACCCCACCAACGATGCCCGCACGAGTGGTGTGCACATCGTCGTGAGGCCACGCATTTCTTGCAGCCTGTCTGCACCTTACTGGATTTACCAAAAAACACCTCCTTGGTTTAAAAAAAAAAAAAAAAAATGTCTGACTGGTGCTCGGATCCCGTCCCTGCCGCACACTAACCCAAGAGTACATGTAAATGGACGGACGCGGCAACGCCCCACGCGGCACCGTACCGTCCGTCCTACTCTAGGTCGTCTTTCCCTCGTATTTCCCATTGCACACGCAACTCGTCCCTCCTACACTTAAGTCGTCTTTCTCTCGTATTTCCACCATCGCACACACGGACTCGTCCCTGCCGGACAGCATCGTCCGGTTCGATTCTTGAGCAGCCCGAGGCGTGAACTCGTCTATGGCTCAGTCTGCGCCCGATGGGTCAGGTGGCCGCTAGGACCTGCCCATGGCTATAACCACGCCAGTCTCACGCAAGCAGTAATCAGAGAGGCGCATAATGTTTAATTAAATCCTCTCCCCCTTACTTCGCTACTGCGGGTTCTTCGCAAGCAGGAATCCGAGGAAAGACCAATTGCTATAATTAGCTTCCCCCCCCCCTTACTTGTATCCTACAAGCAGGAATTAGAGAGGTGCATAATGTTGAATTAAACCCTCCCCCCCTTACTTGTTCCTTGTGGGTTGGGTGGGGCGCCTAACTTCCCGTTATTCCCAATTACCCCGAGCACTACCAGGATCCCGAGTTAGCTACCCGTCGCCCGCCCGAAAGGCTTGGAGGGGGCTAGGAGTAGGTGACTAGAAATCCTCTGATGGCAAGCTCCAGCAGTTCCGAGCGATTCTCACTTCATTTCTAACACAATGCGGTCAATCCCGACCGGTTAATTATGCCGAAAATGAGCAACTCTGTCTGTCTTGATATTTCTACAGCATCCCTGCTCATCCCCCTCAATTTGGATCGGCCGTACCTTCCGTGCGCCTTTCAGCAGCTTACGCTCTCCCTTCTCTTAGTCAGCTCGGAAACGTGTAAAATAACTACGTGGACTATGCAACGTCCCTGCTCCTCCCCAATCATTTATGGTTCAGACACCGAGAGTGCATACGCCCATATGCCGCTGTGGTACCCCACCAAAGATGCCCGCACGAGTGGTGTGCACATCGTCGTGAGGCCACGCATTTCTTGCAGCCTGTCTGCACCTTACTGGATTTACCAAAAAACACCTCCTTGGTTTAAAAAAAAAAAAAGAAAAAATGTCTGACTGGTGCTCGGATCCCGTCCCTGCCGCACACTAACCCAAGAGTACATGTAAATGGACGGACGCGGCAACACCCCACGCGGCACCGTACCGTCCGCCCTACTCTAGGTCGTCTTTCCCTCGTATTTCCCATTGCACACGCAACTCGTCCCTCCTACACTTAAGTCGTCTTTCTCTCGTATTTCCACCATCGCACACACGGACTCGTCCCTGCCGGACAGTATCGTCCGGTTCGATTCTTGAGCAGCCCGAGGCGTGAACTCGTCTATGGCTCAGTCTGCGCCCGATGGGTCAGGTGGCCGCTAGGACCTGCCCATGGCTATAACCACGCCAGTCTCACGCAAGCAGTAATCAGAGAGGCGCATAATGTTTAATTAAATCCTCTCCCCCTTACTTCGCTACTGCGGGTTCTTCGCAAGCAGGAATCCGAGGAAAGACCAATTGCTATAATTAGCTTCCCCCCCCCTTACTTGTATCCTACAAGCAGGAATTAGAGAGGTGCATAATGTTGAATTAAACCCTCCCCCCCTTACTTGTTCCTTGTGGGTTGGGTGGGGCGCCTAACTTCCCGTTATTCCCAATTACCCCGAGCACTACCAGGATCCCGAGTTAGCTACCCGTCGCCCGCCCGAAAGGCTTGGAGGGGGCTAGGAGTAGGTGACTAGAAATCCTCTGATGGCAAGCTCCAGCGGTTCCGAGCGATTCTCACTTCATTTCTAACACAATGCGGTCAATCCCGACCGGTTAATTATGCCGAAAATGAGCAACTCTGTCTGTCTTGACATTTCTACAGCGTCCCTGCTCATCCCCCTCAATTTGGATCGGCCGTACCTTCCGTGCGCCTTTCAGCAGCTTACGCTCTCCCTTCTCTTAGTCAGCTCGGAAACGTGTAAAATAACTACGTGGACTATGCAACGTCCCTGCTCCTCCCCAATCATTTATGGTTCAGACACAGAGAGTGCATACGCCCATGCCATACTCACTCCCCCCTACCACACAGTTCAGAAAAACCTGTCAATCACCACCCCAGTCATGCAGCGTCCCTGCTCCTCCCCAACTTTTATGGTACAGAAACACGAGAGTGCATACACCTGTTTTTAAACAACCGTTTTCTCCCCTAAAATGGAACCGTAGCCAGTTCCAATACCGAGCCCTCCGGCTTGTACCTTACTCTCGGGTCCCCCTTGCCCATCAACGGAAAAGGGGCTGGCAGCTCCTTTAACTCAAAGACCCCATCTGCCCTACACTCCGTTACCACAGCTTGCCCTTTCCTTGTACGTCTGCATCGGTGACAACAAGCTAGGCATCTGTAATAGCAATATGCGGCACCACACAACACAATCAGGCCGGCGACAGCCAACAAACAATACCATAGGATACTAAAGTGTTCAGCGCGGACGTACTCGTCCGGCACCTGCAGCAGCTCGTCCATCGACATCAGCGGGACTTGTAACTCCGGCAGCCTCTTCAGCTGCTCTTTCATTGTTCGGTGGAGTTTGGGCGGCCAGGAGACGTTCAAGGCCGGTAGCTCCAGCGGTTCGGCCATGCGCCGTAAGTTCATGGTGTCCTGCATCACTGTCAATGTTCGCAGTAGCCAACCTCTGCCCTCAATCAAGCACGCCTCCGACACCCGCATCAATGTGGGGCCGGTAACCTTCTGCTCGAATGTCGGCACGCCCTCACACCGAACTGTTACGTCCACATGTGGTCCATGGGGCGCCACGTACACATCCCCCATGCCTTTCACGGGTGCCACAACGGTGGCAGACACCGTCTTCCGGATCTTCGTGATCCGCAGCTCGCAGTCCTCCACCTCCGTACCCGTCACGAGTGCCGCTTCGCAGGTCTGGTAGATCCGCTCCATGGTAGGATAGCACACCATGGGCCGACTTCCCATGCAAGCTTCTGGATAGAAGCTCGCTCGCCTCGCTGTGCTTATCGCGACTAGGGGCTTCCCCACCACGGTCCTTAAGTGTTCATCGTCCAGGAGCACCGGTAGATACGTTAACTGGTATGCCCAGTACGTCTCCGGTCCGACCATCTGTAGTCCCAGGCGGGAGGCCACCGACGCCTCCGGGCCCCATACGGCCTCTATCCTGGTATTTTTGTAGTACCAGTGCAGTCCGAGATTCTCGAGGCCCGCGCCCCCTGCCGCCTTCAATACTAGCTTTAGCTGCGCCGGTCCCAGCAATGTCTGTGTGAGCATGCCGCGCTCTACCTCCATCACCATGCGATGGTACAGGGCCCGCTTTTCCACATAGCTGTCCACTACACTTCCCAGTTCTTCTACCGCCAATCTCACTCGCCGCAGCAGCAGCAAATCATTGGAGACCGCTGTTCTATTTCGTGCTTCCTCTCGTGCCATGGCCAACCTCGCTTCAACCACCGAAAAATGCTCCGCTAATTGCAACTGAATATTTTGCGTTCTGTTCATAATGGAAATCATGTGCAACTGGTTATGCTTCAGGGCCTGCGTCTGCAAACTGTGGGTAGCGATTGCCTGTCGGACTTTGTTTAGTTGTCCCTGGGTTACCGTACCGAACAGCCACGATGCCGCTTCCCCTACTGCATTCCCCAGTCCCCGCTTAGGCCGTATCGTTACCAACTGTAAGATGTTTACAGGGTCTTGTCTAACTTTAGCCTGCAGGACTCTGAGTTTCATGTTCCAATGATGAACATCGACATCCCACCGGTCGTCAGTCAATCTCCCCATACAGCCCCGCACTTGTGAGACCCAGTGACCCACTGGTGGCCGTTCAGGCAGTGTGATCAGCACCACCATTTGCCACACAGCTGTCACCGTCCTCACCTCTCCGTGGCCCCGAACTAGGACACCATCTTCCTTAAACAGGTTGGTGCTGCTGCCCCATGGCAGGCAGCACCAGATGATTCCCACGTGCCAGTACAGTGCCCACATGGTAGGGATTGACTTGGATATAAATGTGCAGTCTACTGGGTGATATCCCCGGGTAGATCGTGTCCCGCAGCACTATATGAACAGTGACACTGAATAGATCCTGATATCAGTCCCAACCGCTATATCCGACGAACACTGGTGGTATATCCCGAACACTTCAATACCGTTACAATCGACTGGACAACGCCTGAATGCAATATTTTTGCACCCCGGCGGTTCCCGAAGCAAATAAGTACACTTACTTTTGGGGTTTCACATGCAAGGCTTAGCCACCCGGCCGAGCGTCTCCCACTGATAAAAATAATTATATATATATCTATATATGTATTGTTCACAGTAATCACCAGTGGCACGGACTGTCGGCCGTTGGTGGATGACTGTTCAATCCGGCGCCTCTTTCCGTGCTACACCGGCTTCGTGCCGTCCATTTATTTGTACACGCCTTCACCGTCTGTCTCTCCGCTTTTACCCGTGCTACACCGGGTTCAGGCCGTCCACTTATTTCTGCCGCAAGTTCACTGTTTGTCTCGCGCTTTTATCTGCGCTACACCGGCTGCATGCAGTCCGGCGCGGTGTTGATGTCTGCACGCCTCACCGCCTGCCAGGTCAGCCACTTGACCCACTACTAACCACACGACCCCCCTGCTGCTATACTGGTCCCGTTGCTGTACTACTTCACTGTCTTTAGTAGCAAATACACCACTGTCTCTCTCTTTAACCTAACAGCAGGTGATCTGGGTGAGAATACTTTCCACTTGGCACTGATTTTCACACAATGTTCGTGTAACTCTATATATCAGCACCTAATGTCCGTGGAAATTATCACCTCCGGTGGCAATGACCAATAAAATTACTCTCTCCCCAATACATTCATCCCCCTCCCTATCGGTAGATAAGCACTAAATATTCGCGCACTGTCTATCACTTGGCAGGTCGTGGGCTCCTTATTGGGGTTTCCTCTCCCAACCACGCCTCAGGCACCGACAACCCCAACTCGACGATAAACACACTACTCCGTCCCACACGTCCGTATCGGGATGGAAAACAACACAATGTCGGTGCACGCACTATCTGGTAGCTTGTTGTCTCCTTTCTGGGGTTTCCTCTCCTAGGCACGCCGCAGGCACTGCAAACCTTGACTCAAAGGTAAAACACACAACTCCGTCTCACACCTCTGTTTCGGGAGGGAAAATGACACAATGTTCGTGCGGTGTCTCACCTTCTCTATCCGGTTGTCAGCCTAAGGTGGTTGCACGTCCTAGCAACCCCTGTGGTGCCTGAAACCCACACACTATTTATATATATACCACGTAGAAAAATCGAGCGGCACAATGTTCGTGCACCTCTCTCCGTCGCTCGGTTCGGTGGTTTGTTGGGGTTTTCTGGCCTAGGAACCCCGCAGGTATCGACACCCGACTCACGGTTAGAACACACAACTCCGTCGCCCACTCGTCCTACTGGAAGGGAAGATTACACAATGTTCGTGCTGATCAACGCTCCGATGACTTACGGGTCTATGGGGCTTCCTCTCCTAGCAACATGTCAGGTCAAGGTCACGACTTTTTAATTTTGACCCGTGTTGAAAAAGAAACGACACAATGTTGGTGCTGCCCTCTCCGTTGATCGACGGTTTGTTAGTGTACGGTGGTCTCCGTGTAGCTGGCCGAACCGTTGGTGGTTTGGGGTTTTCCGTCCTAGCAACCCCTGCGGTGCCTACACACAGCGTACCTATGTATATACATATATATTTAAAAAAAATATATATATATATATGCTTCTGCCCAGTGTTTGGAAAGGAGAGTCACACAATGTTCGCGTACAGCCTACCCGCCCGCAACGTTCCTACAATGTTTATATGGTGTTGTGGTCAACACAATGTTCGTGTAAACGGCTGTCAACACCCACATGTGTGTGTAACGCTTACCTCGTGCTGGAAATCACGCAATGTCTGTGAATGCTGGCTGTACACAATGTCTATGGCACCCTCTTCCGCCGGTTATCACCTCCTCGGGATACAACGACACACTGGCAAGCAACAAAAATCTCAAAGTTCCAAGATCAATTGTTTCTTATATAAAAAATGTTCTTATAGCTGCAACAACTTTTGTATATGCCTGTAATACTCACACCCTTCCAGACTACTGCTTTTTCCTCCGACCTCCACAGAACACCTCCACACAGGCTATGCAGGCGCGCTTCGCTATGTGTTGCTCCTGTGGATCGGGTATGGCCTCAAGCAGTCTGGTTTTCTCCCGGGTGTGAGAACGCAACACCCGTGTGTTATTACACTCTGGGCTGGCTGCAGGTGGAGGTGGGCGTTTCGTCGCCCCGGTGACCGTTCGTCGATATCCCAGCTCTCGGGTCGCGTCAGGCGAAGTCGGCAGCTGAGTCACGTCAGGCGAAGTGTCGGGTCGGGTCCCAGCAGGCGAGCTTATGTCCTGACTTGGCCACGTGACCTTGGTGACCCCATGGTGCGTCTGTGGGTGGCAGCTGGGCGTGGCCCGGTCGGCTGTCACCGTCAATCGTGACAGGCTGATGTCCATCAGTGGATCGCCAGCTGGATTCATTACCATTACCGGGCCGGGTTCGTCCCGCCTCACCACCTGTTCTGGAAACCGGGGAACACGACACAGATGCGACACACAAGTACCATTAGCATCCCTCTCATTATCTCTCTGCTGTTCATGCACACCCACACGCCATTTGTTTTGATCACCACTATCACTCTGCCTCCCACCTGTCTTGCTCTGCACACCCCCATCACTCCCTCTAATTATCCCTCCATCAACATTAGTGTCACTGACCACATGCCCATCACTCTCCATTGTTGCACGTGCCCTCTTATGGCCTTTTATGTGCATCACTTGTTGTGAGTCATCAGACACCTTCTGTCCTCCATTGCTGCCACATGTGGCATCGGATCCTACACGCCACCTGCCACTCCCTCCTAATTCTGCTTGACCCTGCTGCAACCTTTGTTTCTTTCTCTGACCCCTGGTCATTCTAGTATTAATTAGATCCCATTCCATCTCCCCATCTGCCAACTTCACCTGATCTCTGTTGACCACTCTCTTTCTACCTCCTGGGCCCACCACAGTAATTACAGCCCCCCTGACAACTGTCACTATAAATCCCGGATCAAACTGCCTATCTAATGGACCTGGCTCATTTACTAATAATAACACTGCATCGCCCACTTTCAGCTGCACCGCATTTGCCCTGTTAATTGCCCTGGCTGTATTATATTGCCTACTAATGGCCTTGTTCCTCACCGCTTCCTGTAGTGCATCTGCCAGTTCATCAATTCTCCTAGCTGCATTGGATGAAACTTCCTCAGTCTGTCTGTATAGTAACTGTGACTGTGGCTTATTTGGGTGCCTACCAAACTGTAGAAAGAATGGGGAAAACCCAGTGGGTCCCAGGGATGTGCATCTATATGCTAATAATGCATCCCCCAAATATTCCTCCCACTCAGATGGTCTAGCATTAACCAATTTGGCCAGCATGCTTTTTAGTGTTCTGTGGAAACGTTCCACCATGCCATTAGATTGTGGGTGGTATGGGGTGGTGTGTCTCACCTCCACACCCAGTTCTTCTAAATACCCCACAATTAGTTTATTTTTGAATTCCAGACCATTATCAGTCAGGAATACTTCTGGTGCTGAATATCTTGGTATATATTCTCTTATCAAATAATCATATATCCCCTGTGCTGATTTGTTGGGGAGTGGTTTTGCTTCTACCCAACCTGTGCAGTGGTCTATAATAGATAGTAGATATTTATTTCCTTCTTTACTTTCTGGAAATGGCCCTGTCAGATCTGCTGCTATAAGCAGACCTGGAGCAACTGGAAGTGGCATTTCAGTGGGGAGCGGATAATCCCGCTTCACCCTGTTTAAAGAGCATGGTGGGCATCTGGTTATAAATTTCGCAATATCCCCTCTCATTCCTGGCCACTTAAAATGTTCTTGTACCCTTTGTAGTGTCTTAGCCATTGCCATATGCCCAACATCCTTATGAGCCCGCTCTACTACATGTTCTCTGAATTCTATTGGCAACATTAATCTGGGATAACTTTTCCCCCCTGGTGGTGGAATCAGTGAATACACTAACCCATCCATTAGGATATAATCATCCTGATCTTCCCTTGCCAGGACTGCCTGTGTAATGTCAGCCTGCAGTTTGCCAATGGACTCCCTGTCTAGTTTGTAATACTCAAATGGGACTTCCTCCTCCATTCCTGCCATTTCTACCACTGACATCTGTTCTGGCTCGTCAGCTACTGCACTTGGTCTTAGCCTAGACAGCATATCTGCCCATATATTAGATGCACCTGCAAAATACTGAATTGGGGCCGAATACTCAGCCAGCAACACTGCCCATCGTTGTAGGCGGCTGTTTTTCATTTCTTTCTGAAATAAACATTTTAATGGCTTGTGATCAGTATAGATCACAAACTCAGCGCCATACAGATAGGGTCTTAATTTTATTAGTGCAAATATCATTGCATAGGCCTCCTTTTCAATGGTGGGATAGTTCAGATGGGCGGCATTCAATCTTCCACTAATTAAATGTACTGGCCTTTCTATGCCATTCTCATCCTCTTGTACCAATATAGCACCTATGCTATAATCTGAGGCATCTGTATAGAGCTTATATGGTTTTGTGGGGTCTGGACATTTTAGTACTACACAGTCCAAAAGCAGCTGTTTTAACTCCCTCCAAGCCTTTTGGCACTCAGCCCCCACTCAAATTTCACAGATTTCTTAGTTAAATTGGTGAGTGGTGCTACCACATCCGCATAATTAACCATTAGTTGTCTATAATAGTTTGCCGATCCCAGCACCCATCGCACTCCTTTCTTATCAGTGGGAGGGGCCATATCCCGGATTGCAGCAACTTTATCCGGATCTGCTTTTAGACCCTCTGCACACACCACAAAACCCAACAATTTCACCTCCCTCAGGCCAAATGAACACTTTGACTCCTTGATTACCAAGCCGGCCTCCCCCAGGGTGGCCAACACCTCCGCCATATGTGCCCTGTTTTGATTCTCATTCCCAGAATAGATCACTATGTCATCCAAATAGATTAGACATGACTTGCCCAGGAACTTTGCCAGAACCGAGTTCATCATGCGCTGGAAGACTGCAGGTGCATTAGACAGGCCAAACTGCATTCTTTTGAACTGAAACAGTCCCCTGTGAGTACTGATTGCAGTCTTTTCTCTGCTGTTTGGATGCATTCGCACCTGCCAATAGCCTGATTTTAAGTCTATGGTGGTGAACACTTTTTCACCTGAGAGCTGATCAAAGATGTCTTGGATTCTGGGTAGTGGGTAGGCATCCTTATGAGTCACCTCATTTAAATGCCTATAATCCCCACATAACCTAATAGACCCATCCTTCTTGGGCACCACTGTCACTGGGCTGGCCCATGCACTTCGACTGGGTTCTATTATATCTTCCTTCAACATCTTCTCCAACTCTTCCTCCACCAGCTTCATTACGAGAGTGGGATCCTATAGGGCCTTTGGTTAATTGGGCGGGCATCTCCAGTGTCTATGGTCATCTCTACCACCTCTGCCGTATTCAGGGCAGCCCCCTGGATGGGGAACACTGTGGGAAACTTCTTCCTCCAGTACTCCACCTCTGAGACTATCCCTGATACACTGGCACATGTGGCCTCTGTGCCCAACCACCTATGTTTCTCACCATTCAGTATAATGCTCATATCCGTGTAGGACAGCACGGCATCACACTGCCGCATCACATCTGTCCCAATCAGCATATCATGCTGCAGCTCCCCTACCACACAGAAATCACACTCAATCCCCACCAGGGTGACCTTCCCCACTCCCCTTGTAGGAATCAAATGTCCTGAGAGTGATCGAAGCCTCAATCCCTGTTGTAGTTTACCCCTTGTATAATTATACACTTTACTCTTTATCATGCTCTTACTGACACCAGTATCAATCAACCCTGAATATAAAATTCTGCCAAATTCCACTTGAATGCATGGTCTTAGATCTGATGCCATCCCTAGTTTCCCGACTGTGTGGGACCCGCTCCCCTTGGTGCCACCTGACGCACCTGTCTGCACCTGTCTTGGTGAGCAGCTATATAATCACGTTGGTATACGCACAGTAACCACACCGGACCGTGTCCCGCCCTGGATCCTGAAAAACGGGTCGAGGCGCACGCCCTAGTACCTGGCGCGGCGCCCTCCTCCCGCCACCCCGATCCACTGGGTGATAAGAGGGCAGCGCCGGAGCAGTCTGTACCACCACCGTGGATGGGTGTGGTGGCGCAACTGCTAACTGGGCGGCCTGTACGGGCCGCTCAGCGCGCTCTGCCATCATCTTTCTGAGACTTTTAATCTCACCCTGCAGTGTTTTCAACACCGCCCTATCCACATTATTACCTGGCTCCCCCCTGTTATGCCCCTCCATGGTCCCTATTTCCATGGGTTCTTCACATCTATGGGCCCCAGCCAATCTGCCTCCGGGCCCTGCCAGACCTTCCTCGTTCTCCCGGGCTACAGACATAGCAGCCTCTAGGCTAACTGCCTTGGCTAAGCGCACATTCAGCCTCACCACTGGCTCGATCAAGGAATCTTCAAACTTCTTGATTACCATGCCATGCACTGCACCCATCTTA
Source organism: Branchipolynoe longqiensis (assembly GCA_030323885.1). Classification (NCBI taxonomy): domain Eukaryota; kingdom Metazoa; phylum Annelida; class Polychaeta; order Phyllodocida; family Polynoidae; genus Branchipolynoe; species Branchipolynoe longqiensis. The sequence goes on from CM059187.1 coordinate 7,985,030, forward strand.
ATCAGTCCCTTATCGGGCCACGCCCTTTGCACTGCCGTACTGTATCGCATACAGTACGCCGACATCAGTTCTCCTTTTTCCTGCTTTAGTGTAAACACTATATCAACTAATGAAGTGGCCTCCCTGGCTGTTAAGAACAGTCCAACCAGGCGTTCCCTGACCTCCTCCCATGAGCTATTTGCATCCTCCTCATATACTGAGTATATGACCTCATGGAGGTTGTCCTTGGAGTGACTGAGCGCACACTTGACTACATCTATCCCTCTTGCCCCAGCCACTCTACCTGCTCTGCCTACCTGCTCCACCCAAGTCCTTAACACGCCCAGGCCGGATCCATCTACTGTGGCTATCTGCCTTCCCTGGACCCTGAGGTCTCTCACAGCTCTTTCCTCCTCCTTCAGTTGATCTCTCCTCAGGGCTAGCCTTTCTTCCCCTACCATCTTATCTCCAGCAACTGTGCTTTCTCCCTCTTGAGACCCACATCCAGCTCCTTATTTTCTCTGATTACTTGAGCATGAGCCTCTAATTGCCCAGCTGCATACTTAGTGATATATACCAACTTATCACCATCTGCAGGGATCTGCCCTGCCTGCACCCCAGCAGTGAACCAGTCAGCAAACCCCCTTCCAAACTCTGCTTCTGCCATCGTGACGTCTGTACTGTCACCTGGCACAATGCCCCGCCTTCTATCTAATTCACTGGCCCTGGAAGCTCTGGACCTGTCCAGTTTATTATTTTTATTTACTTAAAGTTACTTTAAGCTACAGTGAGGCACCACAATATGTTTAAAATGCCCTATATGTCGATGTACTAACGTACCGCCCCCGTACTGATCAATATATATCAAAACACAATATATACTACCGTACCGACGTACCGTCCCCCATACTTATCAATATATATCAAAATAACTTCACTCAATTTCAACACTCCCGACAACTTTTAAACACCCGACGCCTGCTGGGGTCGCCTCAGGTCACGGCCACTCTGCCACACCCCCTACTTACTCCCCTACACACACACACAGACCCCTGCTAGTCTCTACACCGACCGTGTGCGGCGTGATTGCCGCCGGCGCTCTCCCAGCTCACCCCCACACCCACACAGACCCTTGTGTTTTGTTTACAAGTGGGTGAGCGTGCCCCGCTGCGCGCGGCCCCCTACACACAGTCAGGGTGGGTCGTCTTTCCACTGGGACAGCCCCCCTTTGTATACTCAACTTGCAAACATAACATTTTTCAAACCCACACATTATTTCTAGGTCTTACTTTCACCTATCCAACACAGATGTCGGTTATCTTACCAACCTTGTCATCAACCAGCCAATTCAATAGAACCTATTGTCTGCAGTGACAGAATTCCAAACCTTTGGCTATGCCCCTTTAACTTCAGTAACCCTGTTGGTTGGACATAAACAGTGCACGGAGTGACTGACTGCTACAGCCCCCAGCTCACCCACACACACACAGCGCCGCCGCGGCGACCTCCCTACACCACACACTCCCCCACACCCCTGCCGGCGCCGAGTCAGCCGGTGGGTGGTGTAATTGATATGTGCAGGCTCTGAACCCCAGTGCGGCCCCTTCCTAAGCCACAGTCACACTATGTACTACCTTATTTAATAATACGATCAATCACTTATTCTTTCTTGTTTCCCAACTTTTCCTCTTTCCATGCTATTCTGATCAAGCGCTCTCCCTCGTAAAAAGCCCGTGTCAAATCTGCGGCTCTCCTTTCCTGTTCCCTATCTTTCCTTTCCCACACCAGATATCTCTCAAATGCTCGCTGGCTCCATGATTCCCTGAACCTTGCCTTCTCCTCTATCAGTTTCCACTTCAATGCTACACTCTTCATCCGCTCTGCGTGCGCCTCTCTCCCTTCATCCGACTGTTCCCTCCATCTCAACTCATCCTCTAAGTCCGAATCATACTCTTCGCTCCATTCTTTAAAGTCCGCCTGGTACACATGGTCTCCTTTTTCCTCTATCCCGACTAAGTCTGCGTCTGAGTCTGAGTCCGATTCCGGGATTGGGTTCACAACCACCGCCGGTGCCTCCTCTATCTCCTCCCCGAATCCTTCGTCAAATGACTCGTCCATCCACGCCGCCATGTCCCTACTGCCCTTCCTGATTGTTCCTTCCCGTTATTTTCTCCTTCTCATAATCCTGCCTAATCCTCTTTGCTATCCTTTCGTACTCTTCGTCCAATAATTCCACCTTACGCCACTGTTGGTTCACTATCCTTTCCCATACTCTAACTCTATCCAATGCCTCCTGCTTCCACACCCTCTCGAACGCTTCTCTCTCGTCTTCCAACCCCCTCGCTAATTCTTTTGCCAGCCCATACTCTCGCCACAACTGCCTGCCTTCATCCGAAAATTCCCAATCCCAATTTAGTTGGTTATCTAACGCTTTATCCTCTACCGGTTCCCGTATATCCACTACCTCTTTCTCACAGAACCCTTCATCCTCCGATACACACGTCCACTCTTCTTCTTCACTCATTCTCATACATACACCATGCAAGGTTTACACAATGGTACCCAGTGTCACACCCCGCACCGACGCCCCAGCGTCCCCGAACAAGCAGAAAAGGTTGTTGGACCTTACCCGGACCTCGGTGGTGGTTTCCAGCGTCTTCACTGTCTTCATTGCGGCCTTCGCGTCGTCTCAGGTCTGGTCGTTGGTCGCCACTGTGATATTTCTGGATGCCCGGCTACGTTTTGGACACCAGATGATATCAGCAGACTCTCCCCTTCATATCACCTGTGATGCTATCATTCGAACCCAGATTACTAACACCTTAACCATACTAAGGAAGAAAGGAAGACAAGACAAGGATAGAGAGTGAGGATTTTGTACTTTATTGGCAACAACTCCTGCTCACCTATCAGTGACCTATCACCCTCACCCCTCCTGTTCTGTTCACACAGCAACTCATGGATCTCTATAGTTAGTCTCCAAAATCAGTGCCTACAGCCCATGGAACCAAAGGCCCAGGGTTGTTACACACTCTCAATTAGAATAGTTGAATTTTGCTAGCATCAGACAGAGTGTCTGGGGTCCTGCTCAAGAACCGGTCTGTCGCGTTCAAGAGTCAGGGATAGAGTGCCAATGTCCAGTGTGACTGGAGCATCGGTCAGTTTTTCATTAATAATTAATTTTATGCTGCTAGTGTGAACAAAGGCTTGGGGAGGAGAGAGGGACTGGCCGTCCCACAGCCCGCCAATCAAAACACCCCCCACAGCCTGGGAGGGTGGCACCACCCGTCGGGTGGTGGTGACTCATCCCACCTGCAGGCAGTGCCTCAGTCATATCTTGATTAGGCTGGTGTGTTGGGCCATTCGGTACCCTGGTGACAGATAGCTGCAAACAGTTACAAATATATATATATACTAAAATGTCCTTTTTCTCCAATTGCATTCTTTATGAATACACAGAGGAACCTTTCTTCAACCTTAACTTCTTCTGATATAACACATCTCTTCATTAATCTCTAGGCACCATGCATGCACATATATTTCACATTGCCTATGTCATGTCATAATAGAGTGGAACATCCTAGCTCACTAGATTACATAATCCCTTACCTATTCTTTCGCCCAAGAATAATCATGCTCTCTGCCAATATATAAACCAAACCGAAAATCCGTATATTTTTACAAGTAGTTGGTGTGGTGGTGTTCTGTGTACAGTAGTTTGTGTGGTGGTGTTCTGTGCACAGTGCATGGTTTTGTGGTGTTCTGTGCACAGTGGGTGGCGTGGTGGTGTTCTGTGTACAGTAGTTGGCGTGATGTTGTTCTGTGTACAGTAGTTGGCGTGGTGGTGTACTGGGCACAGTGCATGGTGTGGCAGTGTTCTCTGTACAGTGGGTGGTGTAGTGATGTACTGTGCACAGTGCATGGTGTAGTGGTGTACTGTGCACAGTGTATAGTGTGGTGGTGTTCTGTGCACAGTAGTTGGTGTGGTGGAGTTATTTGCATAGTGGGTGGTGTAGTGGTGTACTGTGCACAGTGTATGTTGTGGTGGTGTTCAGTGTACAGTGGGTGGTGTGGTGGTGCTCTGTGTACAGTGGGTGGTGTGGTGGTGTTCTGTGTACAATGGGTGGTGTGGTGGAGCTATGTGCATAGTGGGTGGTGTGGTGGTTTTCTGTGCACAGTGGGTGGTGTGGTGGTGTTCAGTGTACAGTAGTTGGGTTGGTGATTTGTGCACAGTACATGGTGGGGTGGTGTTCTGTGTACAGTACTTGGTGTGGTGGTGTTCTGTACACAGTGAATGGTATGGTGATGTTCTGTGTACAGTGGGTGGGGTGGTGGTGTTCTGTGTATGGTAGTTGGCATGGTGGTGTTATGTGTACAGTAGTTTGTGTGGTGATGTTCTGTGTACAGTAGTTGGTGTGGTGGTGTTCCGTTACAGTAGTTGGTGTGGTGGTGTTTTGGGTACAGTAGTTGGTGTGGTGGTGTTCTCCGTACAGTGGGTCATGTGGTGGTGTGGTGGTGTCTTGTGTACAGTAGTTGGTGTGGTGGTGTTCTGTGTACAGTGGGTGGTGTGGTGGTCTTCTGTGTACAGTGGGTGGGGTGGTCGTGTTATGTGTACAGTAGTTGGGGTGGTGATGTTCTGTGTACAGTGGGTGGTGTGGTGGTGTTCTGTGTACAGTAGTTGGTGTGGTGGTGTTCTGTGCACAGTGAGTGGTGTGGTGGTGTTCTGTGTACAGTAGTTGGTGTGGCGGTGTTCTGTGCACAGTGAGTGGTGTGGTGATGGTCTGTGTAAAGTGGGTGGTGTGGTGGTGTTCTGTGTGCAGTAGTTGGTGTGGGGGTGTTCTCTGTACTGTGGGTTGTGCGGTGGTGTTCTGTGCACAGTGCATAGTGGGTGGTGTTCTGTGTACAGTAGTTGGTGTGGTGGTGTTCTGTGTATACTGGGTGGTGTGGTGGTATTATGTGTGTAGTGGGTGGTATGGTTGCGTTCTGTGTACAGTGGGTGGGGTGCTGGTGTTCTGTGTACAGTAGTTGGTGTGGTTGTGTTCTGTGTACAGTATTTGGTGTGGTGGTGTTCTCTGGGCAGTGGGTCGTGTGGTGGTGCTATGTGCACAGTGGATGGTGTGGTGGTGTTATCTGCACAGTAGTTGGTGTGGTGGTGTTCTGTGTACAGTGGGTGGTGTGGTGGTGTTCTATGTACAGTGGGTGGGGTGCTGGTGTTCTGTGTACTGTGTGTGGTGTGGTGGTATTCTGTGCACAGGGGGTTGTGTGGTGGTGTTCTCTGTATAGTAGTTGGTGTGGTGGTGTTCTGTGTACAATGGGTGGTGTAGTGGTGTTCTGTGTACAGTGGGTGGTGTGGTGGTGTTCTGTGTACTGTAGTTGGTGTGGTGGTGTTCTGTGCACAGTAGTTGGTATTGTGGTGTTCTGTGTACAGTGGGTGGTGTGGTGGTGTTCTATGCACAGTCCGTGGGGTGGTGGTTGTAAAGGATGTCCGAACACAATGAGTTCTGTACTGTAACTGTTTATTAGAACAATCTCTGGTGACGTCACCCATCGTGATCCGGTCTGACCCTTGACCCGAGATCAATACATTACATCTTCCCTTCAATATAAGTAAAATCACATTGTGAACATAACTACTTAAACCCCTATGCTTAATCCACTATCCCCATATCATTCCCTTTACAAACTCAAAAGATCATCACGCAACCCACAACTGGACAGGTGTCGGCACCCGACAGTATGGCCCGGTCTTAAATAGGGCCCTTATTGCTAACTTCTTATGTGAGAACAACCACTCATCAATATGGATGCACATGAGCAGTGCCATCATGACATATATATATATATAGTTATTCTCGAGATAACTAACTACTGTACTAATATGCAAACATTTATTATTGCGCGTTATTCTCGAGATAACTAACTACCGTACTAATATGCAAACATTTATTATTGCGATCGGTCTAATCTATTTGCGCTAATTACAGACAACTGTTGATCTTCCGTAATGTTTAACTTGTATCTTAACTCGAACATTTGTGCTGATGTATGACAATACAACTGGAACCAGTCGTAATACACGATAACGTAATGCAACTATTAAGCACTAATAACAACCGTGCCAAGTATGTCACCTACTGACCTACACTTATCGAACGCTTGTATGGACAGAGATAGCACAACGAGGGATATACTAGTACCTGAAACGTATTGTAGGTCTAGATATCCGAACAAACCGTGTAGTGTAATCGGCGGATTGATTCGCCTTAATATGTTTAACCTCAACATTATTATTTGTCGACCTAATAGATCGACCCACCTTATCATTACGACATCCGTAAATGAACTTTCTGTTACGACATAACACATTATTACGTTAATTTATTATGTCGTAATCTCGCGGGTGTCGCCTGTCAGCATTTACAATCGTCCCCTGTTTCAAATCATTGTTGTAGTCTTTGTATCAAACTTTATCCCCCCTATTTAATAAAGGCAGGTCCCTACCTGATCGTTTGTCAAAGTACACTTTTTGTAATGATTGTCGGTGACGTAATTGACGCAATCCTTAATGGTTTAGTAATTTGTGCCATGTTCGGGACAAATTTACTAACATAGCCTACCATTCCCAAGAAGCGCTGTACTGCCGCCTTGTCCGTGGGAACTGGCATATCCACGATTGCCTGTATTCTGTCTGTGTTTGGTTTGAGACCCTTCGAAGTTATCAAGTGACCCACATAATTAACACTGTCTTTGCAAATCCTAGACTTTTTTGGGTTTAATTTGAGGTGAACCTCCCTTGCCCGCTTCAACACTGCCTCTAACCAATTATTGTGCTCCTTAATAGTCACACCGTGAACCAAAATATCATTGGTTATGACGTGAACCCCAGGCAATCCTATCAAAATGCCATTCATTTCCTGAATGAAAATGTCACCGGCAGTCTTAATCCCAAAAGGCAAACGAGTAAACCTAAACCGACCCCAAGGCGTATTAAATGTGTATAACCTAGAGCTAATATTATCCAATTCTATCTGCCAATAGCCACTATTAGCATCCAAGACAGAGAAATATTTAGCCCCATGTAAATTTGCAATGACCTCTTCAACTGTACATACAGGATAAGGACCCCTCAAAATCGCCCTTTTCAATTTGGTAGGGTCAAGGCAAATTCTAATTTTACCAGGCTTGCGAACTATAGTAATAGAATTTACCCACGGGGTTGGTTCTTCTTGTTTGACGATGACACCCAAGCCAATCATCCTGTCTAATTCATTCTTAACATCCTCAGAAATAGCCAAAGGTATTCTGCGTGGTGGATCCACCTCAGGCGGTACAGTGTTATCAATGTATATCTTAGCGTTTACTTTGATTAACCCCAAACCCTCAAATACATCAGAATATTCATTTACCAGTTTGTTTGCCTCCACGTCAGGTACATTGCTCAGGGAGTCTAGGCGGGCCAATAAGCCTAACCGGACACAAGCTTGCTTGCCCAGTATGGCACTCCCAGTCTCTGTCACTTGAAATACTAAATTGTTATTGTCGATATTAAGTGTCGTCACTCCCGCTGGGGTGATCCTGTGACCACCGTAGGTTATTAAATGACACTTTGAAGGATTCAACGTATCCGTACATATCTTCTTGTGCACATGAAGAGGTAAGATATTGGCTTCAGAGCCAGTATCTAGCTTGAAAGATATCTCTTGGTTGTCGACAACAAATGTAGCATACCACAGGTCATCATCAGCAACTCCGTCCTGGTAAACCGCTCCGACGAACAGGTCGTAATCTTCTATCCCTTGATCTTGCACGCCTCGGTCAGCGCCTCCGACCTCGTGATCCTGAGCTATGTCAATTTGGTACACTGGAACGTTGCGTTGCTGACTGTTGTGTTGTTGTTTTTGGAGGTCTCTGTTGACGGCAAACCTTGATGAAATGCCCCAATTTGTGACATCCCGAACACTCTTTACCTCTGGCTGGGCAGTTACCTTTTGGGTGGCCGTATCCACATTGACCACAACGTGTAACCTGGGAAGCTTGTTGAAAGCGACTTGTTGATGGTCGTCCCCATGGAGACGTTCTGTCTCCTGGTCCCCCACGCTTGACATACTTCGTATTCATCGCAACGACATGAACATATCCATTACCACTGACTTGTGCTGCTTTATTCTCACTTAATCTGCATAACTGGATACATTCTTCCAGTGTTAATTTAGGAGACTGCAATAACTTGTTTCGTAGATCCATATCTTTGACACCGCACACAATGCGGTCACACAACAATGATGATTCTAAAGTCTCATAGCAACAGAACTGTACTTTGTGTTTAAGCTCCCGTATGTATGTGTCCATGTTTTCAGACGTCTGATTAAATGTATTAAATTCATAACGCACCACCGCTTTGTTGGTCTTACCCTCACAATATTTGGTGAACGCAGCAATTAGCGGGGCCAACTTGTCTTTATCCGCATTTTCAAACTCGAACGTCCTATGGATCTTCTGGGCGTCACCACCAGCGACATGTAAGAACACACAGCACTGGACTTTTTCTGTCTTGGAAGCAACTCCTGCAGCTGTCGCGTAAATGTTGTACGATTGAATCCAAGATCTCCAGTTTACTGCCATGTTTTCATCTAAATTCAAAGGCCCCAGGGGTTTTAATCCGTGAAGAGCCATTTTGAAGAGTTATCCATCAGATCTGACACCATGTAAAGGACGTCCGAACACAATGAGTTCTGTACTGTAACTGTTTATTAGAACAATCTCTGGTGACGTCACCCGTCATGATCCGGTCTGACCCTTGACCCGAGATCAATACATTACAGTGGTGTTCTGTGTACAGTAGTTGGTGTGATGGTTTTCTGTGCAGAGTGGGTGGTGTGGTGGTTTTCTGTGCACAGTGTATGGTGTGGTGGTGTTCTGCACACAGTGGGTGGTGTGGTGGTGTTCTTTGTACAGTAGTTGTTGTGGTGGTGTTCTGTGTACAGTGCATGGTGTGGGTGTGTTATGTGTACAGTGGGTCGTGTGGTGGTGTTCTGTGTGCAGTTCATGGTGTGGTGGTGTTCTGTGTACACTGCATGGTGTGGTGGTGTTCTGTGTACAGTGGGTGGTGTGGTGATGGTCTGTGTACACTGGGTGATGTGGTGGTGTTTTCTGTACTGTGGGTTGTGTGGTGGTGTTCTGTGCACAGTGCATAGTGGGTGGTGTTCTGTGTACAGTAGTTGGTGTGGTGGTGTTATGTGTACAGTGGGTGGTGTGTTCTGTGTACAGTGAGTGGGGTGCTGGTGTTCTGTGTACAGTGGATGGTGTGCTGGTGTTCTGTGTACAGTACTTGGTGTGGTTGTGTTCTGTGTACAGTAGTTGGTGTGGTGGTGTTCTTCAGGCAGTGGGTCATGTGGTGGTGCTATGTGCACAGTGCATGGTGTGGTGGTGTTATCTGTATAGTAGTTGGTGTGGTGGTGTTCTGTGTACAGTGGGTGGTGTGGTGGTGTTCTGTGTACAGTGGGTGGGGTGCTGGTGTTCTGTGTACAGTGGCTGGTGTGGTCGTCTTCTGTGTACAGTAGTTGGTGTGGTCGTGTTCTGTGTCCAGTGGGTGGGGTGGTGGTGTTCTATGTACAGTGGGTTGTGTGGTGGTGTTCTGTGTACAGTAGTTGGTGTGGTCGTGTTCTGTGTACAATGGGTGGTATAGTGGTGTTCTGTGTACAGTGGGTGGTGTGGTGGTGTTCTGTACACAGTGGCTGGTGTGGTGCTGTTCTGTGCATGGTGGGTGGTGTGGTGGTGTTATGTGTACAGGGTATGGTGTGGTGGTGTTCTGTGTACACTGGGTGGTGTGGTGGTGTTCTGTGCACAGTAGTTGGTGTGGTGGTGGTCTGTGTACAGTGGATGGTGTGGTGGTGTTCTATGCACAGTACGTGGGGTGGTGGTGTTCTGTGTAGTTGGTGTGATGGTGTTCTGTGCAGAGTGGGCGGTGTGATTGTGTACAGTGTATGGTGTTGTGGGGTTCTGTGCACAGTAGTTGGTGTGGTGGGGTTCTGTGCACAGTGGTTGGTGTGGTGGTGTTCTGTGTACAGTAGTTGTTGTGGTGGTGTTCTGTGTACAGTGCATGGTGTGGTTGTGTTCTGTGTACAGTGGGTCGTGTGGTGGTGTTATGTGTGCAGTTGATGGTGTGGTGGTGTTCTGTGTACACTGCATGGTGTGCTGGTATTCTCTGCACAGTGCATTTGTGGTGGTGTTCTCTGTACATTTGGTGGTGTGGTGCTGTTCTGTGTACAATAGTGGGTGTGGTGTTCTGTGTACAGTGGGTGGTGTGGTGTTCTGTGCACAGTGGCTGGTATGGTGGTGTTCTCTGCACAGTTGGTGGTGTGGTGGTGTTCTATGTACAGTGGGTGGTGTGGTGGTGTTCGCTGTATAGTGTGTGGGGTGTGGTGGTGTTCTGTGTACATTGCATGTTGGTCATAACACCAACACACCACCAGATGTGGTGGTGTGTTGGTGTTATGTGCCCAGTGCAAGGTGTGGTGGCGTTCTGTGTACAGTGCATGGTGTGGTGGTGTTCTGTCTACAGTGGGTCATGTGATGGTGTTCTGCACACAGTGCCTGTGTGGTGGTGTTTTGTGTATAGTGGGTGGTCTGGTGGTGTTCTGTGCACAGCGCATGGTGTGGTTGTGTTCTCTGCACAGTGGGTGGTGTGGTGGTGCTCTGTGTACAGTGGGTGGTGTGGTGGTGTTCTGTGTACAGTAAGTAGTTGGTGTGGTGGTGCTCTGTGTATAGTGGGTGGTGTGGTGGTGTTCTGTGTATACTGGGTGGTGTAGTGGTGCTCTGTGTACAGTGGGTGGTGTGGTGGTGTTCTGTGTACAGTAGTTGGTGCAGTGGTGCTCTGTGTACAGTGGGTGGTGTGGTGGTGTTCTGTGTACAGTAGTTGGTGCAGTGGTGCTCTCTGTATAGTGGGTGGTGTGGTGGTGTTCTGCGTATAGTGGGTGGTGTAGTGGTGCTCTGTGTACAGTGGGTTGTGTGGTGGTGTTCTGTGTACAGTGGTTGGTGTAGTGGTGCTCTGTGTACAGTGGGTGGTGTGGTGGTGTTCTGTGTACAGTGGTTGGTGTAGTGGTGCTCTGTGTATAGTGGGTTGTGTGGTGGTGTTCTGTGTACAGTGGTTGGTGTAGTGGTGCTCTGTGTACAGTGGGTGGTGTGGTGGTGTTCTGTGTACAGTAGTTGGTGTAGTGGTGCTCTGTGTACAGTGGGTGGTGTGGTGGTGTTCTGTGTACAGTAGTTGGTGTAGTGGTGCTCTGTGTATAGTGGGTGGTGTGGTGGGGATCCCTCATATTTGCCTACTCCTCTCGGTCTCCTTATGGAGGTCGAAACAGTCTAAAAAAAAGGAACACAAATCTAAGGCAGATCTATTTTCACCACATTAGACGTGGCACTACCGTGCTGCACCTTCAGTGCACTTTTCTTAGCTGAGGATATTGTTGATTAAAGTAGATGACAAGCCTCGTAAGACTTGAATGACAGTGGGGTGCTGTTCATGAAGATGCAGTAAGTACCCTTACTACTGCCCGCTATATTAACCGCACAGTCAAATCAACGCCCCGTGTAGGCCCCCTACGTCACTCTGCTCACGTTTTCTTTTAGATCTTGCGTAAGATTTGATATCGTCTGTAAGTCAATGCGTAAAGGCTCGTGTTGATGTAGTGCTGATTTATGTATATGAGCAGTGCTGATATGACAATGTGCACACACAGAAGGACCTATCCCCCCACACCACACCCCGAGGTGGTGCTCGGCTGCGGCGCCAGTCGGCCTTCTCGGTGTAGCGTGTGTCCATGTCAATAATGCATTATGGGAGTCCGGCCCCTTGTCGGTGACGGGCCAATCACGCCAATCAATGCGGGCGCTTTGGTGTGCTATTGTCACGACGGTGGCTCCTTTTGAAGCTGCGTTGTGCTGCACTGTATGTGGTAGGGTGCCAACCCGCCGGCACCCTCACCACGCTCCATTTTCTAATATTTCAGTTTATTACAGTTTGAAAACACCTAGTTTAGTTGAGGGGAACTTGAAAGTTGAATGGATATTCAAAATAGTGCTCATTTCTACCGCAGTTGGTGAATAGTATTACTTTAGTATGTTCCTGTAGTTCGTAGTTCGTAGTTCTGTAACATATACCAGCGTACCTTAATAACAATGCCCGATTCTAGGTATGTCAACCACCTTAGTGACCCATGAAACACAAATTGCCTGTGCCTGAAACATACTTAATTTAAAGAAACCATCAGCAAACTATTATTATACTTTAGACAAATGTATAATAGTTTGCAAAGAAATATGACAAAAGTATTGCCAATGGAAATATTTAATAACAATACAAAGGTACGATACAATATGGATTCGAATCAAGGTGAAAGATTTAAAAGATGTTGCAACTGTCAAACCTGCTTACCAACAGACGTAATAACAGATCTACTAACTTACCACAACAGTTCAGCTTCGAATGTTACTTTATTGACACTGTTTTTGTGACGTGGTTCACGGACCCAAGTTTAACTCTAGGACGCCATTGGAGGACTAGCTTCACCGTAGAATAATGTAGTGCTCTAACAGATCTGTCACTCGCTGAGCACATATTTGATTATATGAACTATGTCGGGCTGGCCTATATTTGGTTATATAAGAATGTAGTGCTCTAACAGCTGTCATTCTCTGAGCACATATTTGATTATATGAACTATGCCGGGACTGGCCTATATTTGGTTATATAAGAATGTAGTGCTCTAACAGCTGTCACTCTCTGAGCACATATTTGATTATATGAACTATGCCGGGGCTGGCCTTTATTTGGTTATATAAGAATGTAGTGCTCTAACAGCTGTCACTCTCTGAGTACATATTTGATTATATGAACTATGCCAGGGCTGACCTTTATTTGGTTATATAAGAATGTAGTGCTCTAATAGCTGTCAGTCTCTGAGAACATATTTGATTATATGAACTATTCCGGGGCTGACCTATATTTGGTTATATAAGAATGTAGTGCTCTAACAGCTGTCACTCTCTGAGCACATATTTGATTACATGAACTATCCCAGGGCTGACCTATATTTGGTTATATAAGAATGTAGTGCTCTAACAGCTGTCACTCTCGGAGCACATATTTGATTACATGAACAATGCCGGGGTGGACCTATATTTGGTTATATACGAATGTAGTGCTCTAACAGCTGTCACTCTCTGAGCACATATTTGATTATATGAACTATGCCGGGGCTGACCTATATTTGGTTATATAAGAAGGTAGTGGTCTAACAGCTGTCACTCTCTGAGAACATATTTGATTACATGAACTATTCCGGGGCTGACCTAAATTTGGTTATATAAGAATGTAGTGCTCTAACAGCTGTCACTCTCTGAGCACATATTTGATTACATGAACTATTCCAGGGCTGACCTATATTTGGTTATATAAGAATGTAGTGCTCTAACAGCTGTCACTCTCTGAGCACATATTTGATTATATGAAGTATGCCGGGGCTGACCTATATTTGGTTATATAAGAATGTAGTGCTCTAACAGCTGTCACTCTCTGAGCACATATTTGATTACATGAACTATTCCGGGGCTGACCTATATTTGGGTATATAAGAATGTAGTGCTCTAACAGCTGTCACTCTCTGAGCACATATTTGATTACATGAACTATTCCGGGGCTGACCTATATTTGGTTATATAAGAATGTAGTGCTCTAACAGCTGTCACTCTCTGAGCACATATTTGATTACATGAACTATTTGGGGGCTGACCTATATTTGGTTAAATAAGAATGTAGTGCTCTAACAGCTGTCACTCTCTGAGCACATATTTGATTACATGAACTATGCCGGGGCTGATCTATATTTGGCTATATAAGAATGTAGTGCTCTAACAGCTGTCACTCTCTGAGCACATATTTGATTATATGAACTATGCCGGGGCTGACCTATATTTGGTTATATAAGAATGTAGTGCTCTAACAGCTGTCACTCTCTGAGCACATATTTGATTACATGAACTATCGGGCTGACCTATATTTGGTTATATAAGAATGTAGTGCTCTACAGCTGTCACTCTCTGAGCACATATTTGATTACATGAACTATTCCGGGTGACCTATATTTGGTTATATAAGAATGTAGTGCTCTAACAGCTGTCACTCTCTGAGCACATATTTGATTATATGAACTATTCCGGGGCTGACCTATATTTGGTTATATAAGAATGTAGTGCTCTAACAGCTGTCACTCTCTGAGCACATATTTGATTATATGAACTATTCCGGGGCTGACCTATATTTGGTTATATAAGAATGTAGTGCTCTAACAGCTGTCACTCTCTGAGCACATATTTGATTATATGAACTATTCCGGGGCTGACCTATATTTGGTTATATAAGAATGTAGTGCTCTAACAGCTGTCACTCTCTGAGCACATATTTGATTATATGAACTATTCCGGGGCTGACCTATATTTGGTTATATAAGAATGTATTGCTCTAACAGCTGTCACTCTCTGAGCACATATTTGATTACATGAACTATTTATTCCAGGGCTGACCTATATTTGGTTATATAAGAATGTAGTGCTCTAACAGCTGCCACTCTCTGAGCACATATTTGATTACATGAACTATTCCGGGGCTGACCTATATTTAGTTATATAAATTATAAGCTGTGCCGGAGAGCGTTTAGTTCTGGTCCGACTAAGCTATGCAAGTTTCTTCTAAATATAATTCCAACCCGAATAAATTACGTTTTCCTCCTTTTAGTTAACAGTAATACATGCAGCTCAGTCATCAATTTGAGGTTTTAGTACATCAATAGTTTATGAGCAATAGTCAGAGGTGAAGACTTACTTAATAGACATTCTTTTTTTCTGGACTTGCTATGACTGATACAACGAACACTTTCACTGTCAACAACATTTTATTGTTGTACCTATTACAAAAAGCAATCTGACTCATATTATGTGTTAACTATGTTTGGCTAATATGATGAATCTATCTGGAACAAATATTTCAAATACGACGTCTCCCAATATCATAATAGTATCCACTCAAACCGATGCACCCCGTTCTACAAAATTGTAGACAGTTGTTGGGAAATAGTACTAACTTGATTTATTCGTTACCTCAGTAATAATATTGTCCTTAAGGATTATTGTAGAAATTGGTTCACGTCTGTTCCAAAACGAATATTTCAAGTCTGAGACACGCTGCCATGAGGCTGGCAAGATGCTTGCACCATTAAAGACGAGCAGGATACATACGTACACATGTACTCTTGCATGGTTAGATGCTGTAGAGCGCGCACCCCGACCGGTCGCACCCCGCTCGGGAAAAGGTGCGGCCTTTATGAGTGTGGTGGGTAGGGGATGTGGTTGACAGCGTGTTGGCGCGCCGACTGCGCCGCTGGTCACTTGGTCCACCGTCTTGTCTTGTTGGTGGCGTAGGTGACGTGGATAGGGGCCGAGGTGCATCGCGCTGGCGCTGGTGGCCGCTGCCATTAGCGCTGTAGTGGCTTCCCCAAGCGCCTTCCCCTGTTGGGTGACATGCAGCTCCATGGGCTGCCACCTCCTCTCCATGGTCTCGATGGTCGCCTGCATTTTTAAGATCACATCAGCCTGCTTCGCCTTGGCGGAGGGCTTTTTCAGCCTGGAGGACTGACGAACCGGTAGATTTGGTGGGAACGCTGCCGTTTGGGCCGTCGCATCGCCATTGTGTTCACTTCATGATCGCTTCATAGTTCGCTTCGCCGGGTGGCCACGGGGGTGAGTTGATCTATGGATGCGCTGCATGGTGCTGCTTAACGTGAAATCCGGGGGTGCCTATCATATTTTAACGTGGGTGATCGTGCGGGGAAACGGTGCAGAGCAAGCAATAATAAACTTGAAACCGGTCGGATTGATGTACGCTGAATGCAGGTCATGCAGGGGGAGGGGAGGAGGGCCTGGTTCCCGACGGGCCCGCTTGGTGACATGATGGAGGGGTCTCAGGTTTCTGCTGCTGAATCAACCACACTTCAGAAATTATGTGCCAATGCAAAAAGTGATACAATTCATTTTTGACAATTCATAGCACATCGTCATTTTAAAAGTAAACTCTGAGCAATATTCAAAAGTGATATTCCATTTAGAATATAAAATGACACTGCATGTGAAGTGTTTTTAACAGAAAAAATCCGATTAACGAATTTGGACAGATCATTCCATTAAATATCATGCTGTCAATATATTCTGTTAAATTTGTAATATTCAGAGTGATTCTTTGATATATTTACGATGTACCTAAATATCAAATGGTTCATTAAAGGGGATTTGGTATGTGTAATCAGTGGTTAAAGTTAGTAGGCCTATTCTAAAATGCCTTTTGCTAATGATATTGTTGTTTGACAGCATCAAGAGGGCGATAATAACATAGAGTTCTCACACGTCTGTGCCTGTCCTTTGAAACAGTCTCTGTGGCGATCCCTGTGTACAAATCCAAGGGACCAGGCTACGCACATCATAGGCCTATCAGTACCAACATGTACTCCACCATATGTTTCCGCATAATGTAATTGTGTCGATTAATGCAACCAATCGCGGTGGCCTAATCGGCAGAGCGCAGGCCTCGCGTGCGGATGGTCGGAAGTTCGGTTCCCGGTCGAGTCAAACCAATAACTTTAAAATTGACACTTGTCACCTCTTAGCCTGGCACTTGGCATTAATAGGATAGGGCAAGGACTGGTTAGCTCAGTGTGAGGATAATGTGACTGAGTGGGATATCGAGTCATGGTGCCGGTGTAGGACGTTCAAAACAGTACCCCGTTCAAAACATTACGGTGGTGTTTGGAACCTAAGTTCAAAACCCTACTCTTAAGTCCAAAACACTACCCCTACATACATTCGAAATACTACCCAAGTTCAAACCACTATCATGACAAGCTGACCCTGCTGCGGTGTTTGAAGCACATATTAGTAGTATACGCTGTTAGCGCTGCGGGGTATCCAATATGTATTACTATTAGTATAAGCTGATGGTGATGCGGTGTTTGAAGCACATATTAGTAGTATACGCTGATAGTACTGCGGCATCAGCACCACATATTGTACGGTATACACTGATGGTGCTGCAGCATTTGAAGGCTGTGTTAGTAGTAGCCTATATGCTGCACACTGTCCCACCCTATTGCACACTGTCCCACCTTACTGCATACTGCCACACCCTTCTGCATACTGCCTCACCCTACTACAAATTAAAAAGTATATGCAGCAATTATACAAAAACATTTAGAGTAGTATTTTGAACTTAAAGTTAGTGTTTTGAACTTAAGGATAGTGTTTTCAGCATGGCCACAGTAGTGTTTTGAACTTCAACTAGGTTAAAAACACTACCGTAGTGTTTTGAACCTAGGTTGAAAACACTACTGTAGTGTTTTTGTAGGGTAGTGTTTTGAACTTACTACACCAGCGGCCTGATTTCCCAGTGGGGCAGCACTACAAAGTCGCCATGATTGCGCACTGTCACAAGTCGGTACCCGTCCTGATATGATCTTAGATGTTGCTAGGACGTAAAACAACAACAAAACAAACAAATCGATTAATACAGGTGGCTCATATCGTTTACCCGTACCCTGGTTAGAGCTTCCTATGAGGCCCGGCAGCGCTCTAACCGGTCCCGGGTGGTCCAATGGTGTTCTAACCGGGTCCCTGGTGGCCCAATGGTGTTCCAACCGGGTCCCTGGAGGCTCGGTAGCCTCTTTCTACCTCGGCGCACTTTTACTGAGCGGCAGAGCTCACTCTCGGGCAAAGACTGAATCATGCTGAGCTATCTGGTAGCTGTATCTCTTGCTGAACCCCACCTCCCGTCCTGGTATGACCTTAGATGTTGCCAGGACATAAACCTCCAACAACCAACCAACTTGATCAACCCCAATGTCATGCGTGCTGACGACCACGGGTAACCTTTTATTTGGGCTAATGGAGACTAGTACTGTATGCTGGGAGGCTGAGCCTGTATTAAAACACGCCGGTGTCTTAGTTTACATTCTATGTGGTGTTCTGCGCATGCGTCAAAATCAAATGGCATTTCCGCCAAATTGGGCATATTCAATTAATCAACTCGGGTCGCCCGAGCCACTTTTTGGGGCATGCGCACATCCTATAGACTCGGGTTGAATAATCCAATACGTTTTTCCACGCTGGGGGTGGGAACAATGGTGGCTTAATCCAAAACGTGTTCTTTTTTTTTTTACATAACACATGCTTTTGTCAACTCCACTCGTAGTGTTCTATTCGAATTTCTAGCAACTCGGGTGACCCGAGTCGCCCAGGTCGTGTTAATCAAATACGCACATGCCCAGAACCCCAAGCGTATAATGTAAACCCACGGAGAATCTAAACCAGTACTGCAGTCTGTGCGCACACTGGTGCATGAACCAGGTTGCACCGTCACGTATGGACACACTGGCGCCTCCGTGCCTCCCCTGGAAACGCTACACTCCCACGCACATGCGTATACACACCCGGCAACCGGCAATAGCATAGGGTAGGAACGGAGAGATTAGAATATGACGTGCTTTATTAAGTAGTATTTCAAAGTGGTGGAGTGTGTATGGTGCGCAGGGTGGGAGCGGGAGGGGGCACACAGTGCGCCTGCGCCACTCGGCTTGGGAACCCCATTGAAACCCGCACGTATGAAGGCAATGCGTACAGGTAGACGACAGCCTGCAGCCCTGCTCATATAGACGGATGTATGCTGGTTCTTTAATGTGTATTTATATACACACGCCCTGCGTAGTCACCCGCCCACACCGCACGGCACCACCCTCCACCCGGATATGACAGGTGATGGGTGGTCGCACACAGACAGGAACGCAATTTAGGCCTGCTCGACTGTTCTCAGGTGATCAAACAACACACCACTGTCGACAGACAGACACCTTACGTATGCCTGCACTAAGGCAATCAAGGGTACTCATTAGCGTGCTATTCAGCGGTTGTGTCCATGGTGATGACGTGGTGAGTTTATCAGGGCCACGTTCAGGGTCCATCTCGGAGGCGCCTCGTAGGCGCCCGTGACGTCACGCTAGTCTGAACCACAAAGGCAGTTTCTTGTCTCGAAAATGGCTGCCCCCATAGGCGGCAGCCATTTGCAATCGAAATGCTGCGCTCTGATTGGATGAAACCACTGCATGCGGCGGCCGTTTTCGAACCGCTTTTTGTCTCCTATCTGAAAAGGGAGGCGTCGCCGAGACGTCGCCGAGCTGGACCCTGAACGCAAATAGACCAAAAAGCATCGCCGAGACGTCGCCGCGGCACCTCCGAGACGGACCCTGAACGCGGCCCTGGTGGCACACTCGACACCAGACGACCGACGCTTGTAAAGTCCACTACAGTTATTTACACAAGTTTGTGTAAATAGTGTCTGTTACATGAACTCATTAAAGCATACAGCTGTTAATGACTTTACCAGAACCAGATAATTCGGGGTGTGTACAAACAAATATCGTAAGCCAGTAATGAATCAGTCATTTTAATATTTGGACTATAAACTTCTGTTTTCTCACATCAATGTCAGAATGGTCGACAGGCAGCGCAGACGACCACATCAAAGGATGTGCCGACTTCGGTGCGCGTCCCCCTGGGCAAAGGCGCGGTGCATTGTGAGGACGGGCGGGAACGACCCGGGCAACCCTATTCCGGCGCCAGCTCGCATAAATAAGTATATAGTCATAGCGTGAAACAGAAATACGCAGGTCAACTCGGCGTGGTGCTGCATTTTATATCACTTGCACAAGCCAAATAGTTGCAAACGGAGCCATTTGATGGTGCATAAGGTCCATATATGGCAATGGCTTATGAAAGGATCAAGAACTTTACAATTTCTTAAAGAACATCAACATTTGCTAAACAATAAACAAATATATTTTAACATACACATATTATAATAGCTACTTAATTAATTGTTGCCATGTCATACTTATTTATGCAAATTCGGAAATAAGTAGAGTAGTCAATAGGAGACCCTTTATTTATTACTAAAACATTGCAAGGAACTCCTTACTAGGTAGGTGACGGAGGAGGAGATGGTTGTTCGATGGCGGCACAAGGGCCACATAGGTGGAGGGACGACGAATGGCAGCATCCACCTAGCGTCGTACCATGCGTACTGCAGCCGGCACGGCCAGGCAATAACTGAGTGTAGTTTTATGCCTGACATTACCATATTGCTCTTTAGCTTGGTCTCGTTTATTGGGATTTCACGTTATCGAAATATCTTAGGCCGCAACAGGGCAGGAACACTTACAAAGATTGTGCATCTTACAAGTCATACCTCATGTCACACATCACACCTCATGTCGCACATCACACCTCAAGTAACACCTCACAACTAGTGTTACACACCCACCTCATGTCAAGCATCACACCTCATGTCACACATCACACCTCAAGTCACACCTCACAACGCATTCTGTGGTTGTGTAGGCAGCCTATACTGAAATCAATACAGGCAAAGAGAAAGAAAGAGTATAAAGGGTGAAAGAAGAGAAAGAGTCAAGCCCTCAGGTTTATTATTTATATGGTACATGGATCCACTATAGTGTATCACCCCACCCCATTCTCCTAATGAGAAACAAGCATTTCTAGCTCCACCAATGAGAAACAAGCATTCCCGGTCCCCATGGTTACAGTGATCTGCCCACCACCACCAATGACTGCATTCAATTACGGGTCTCATCATCATAGCACTCTGTTGCACACTCAATAAGTCTTTTTCCTGCTTGTAGCTTGAATGTTTTCAGTTGTCCAGACCTGCTGCAGGTTGGGAGGAAGCACATCCCATCATCAAGCACTGTATCAGCCATCTTAAATCTTGCACAAGAAATATTAGAATTATGAAGAAATTTGAATATATTCAAGTCAGGGTTGGCTAGAATATTATTCAGCCTAAAATTGTTAGCCTAATTTCAAGTCTCTATGACAATTTTGAAACTATGAACACCTGCGACCCAGGTATTTCGGGAGCCATCTTGGATCTATGTAAATTACCACAGTTGCCCAAAGTTGTAATTTGGGCAACCAAACTAAATTTGTTCTAGGACCCCATATGAGTACAAATCAACAACAAAAGTACATAGGAAAGAACATTTCTAGGTTGGGTATTGAATATATAAGAGCATCAACTGGACTAGACTGTGCACCAGGTAAATAGGATAGGATATTGCCAAGCCAGGCCGCGTTGTCGATCTGTAATTTAATGTGGTAGCCCAACAGAATTACATGCTATACATGACAGGTCACGCAATAGGTAATGCAGGTCCGAAGGCGTAGTCGAACACGGCTACTTGATGTATGAGTAAATAGGTGAATGTGAATGGTGTATGAATACATGTTTCAACCGTATTTAGATTTAAGAATGTTACTCATGCTTAATATTGTATGACGATTGCAGAAAGAGACACTTCAACAATGGTCATTATACGACCCACCATTATGCAAAATGGACTACAAGATCAAAAGTTAATGTGAACAATCGAGTGTGCAACTGTTTATCGTGCTAATGATTCATGTGAAAAGGTAATGTATATTCGATATAACATGTAAGCTTTCACATTATCGTGAAATTCAAGTCAATGACCAATATCAATCAGATGAACATCTCATGAACTGATGTTAAATTGTTGGGTTTTTCTGTTACAATTTTTTGTTCTTTTCTTGTAATTGTGCTTATTTCCTTTTATTTTCGTACTATTGTTGAAAAAAGGAGTGGCGTACGATTCATGTAGGTTAAGCTCCAGTCCATTGATGCATACAAATTAGATGCACGCCGTTCTTACAGTCAGCATTCATCCAGTCTTTTGCTTGGCTCACCAGTTTTGCCAGAGCATGTGAGTGATGTGAGTGATAATAGGGAATTTATCCAATTGATCCGCTTTTGGTCCAGATTATATTGTATGCCTTGCAGATGTCGGTACCTTTTACTCCTCAGTAATGTTCTGTTGTAATTATTTGTCAGGTATACAAACAGAAATCGGCAGTAGTAGACAGGAGGCTGTGATATATGCGTAATAGACGTATATGTATGTGGCTAATATATGTTAATCAGATGCAGAGGTTTAGACAAAGGATTATGCAAATGAGATGACGTCATGGAAAGTTTAGCCGGTGGGTTTCAGCGAGCCGTAGGCCATGAATAAACCATTCAGTATCCAGAAGTCAAAGTGTTCAGACGTACTTTCACATGGTGTCAGTTGAGGAAGAAAGTCGCCCGCTAATACACTGCCGGGTTTGCGGCTGCCTGGTCAGCTTGTCCTCAGCAACAACGCAAGATCGAACTGGAAAACATGGATCAGAGCATATGACATATACGCCACTGCTGCAGGTGTCATAATGAAGACAGAATGAGTGCAATGCTGCATCTTTCTTCACGTCGCTGGCGAGGAAGCGCAAAAGGTTTTCGCCAATATGGACATCACTCTCGCTGATCGAGACAGGATCGGGCCACTTATGGAAGCATTTCAAACATAGTGTGTAGGCAAGTGCAGTTTGATAATAAAAAGATATAAGTTTAATATGCATAATCAAGCTACAGAAACTATGGCTATGTACATCACAGCGTTGAGAGTCAAGGTAAAGGATTGCAAATATGGAACAGTGGAGGAGTCGCTGTTGCGCGATCGGTTAGTGGCTGGTGTAAGGAACGTTAATTTGCATAACAAACTGCTGCAAACTGCTGAGTTAACTCTGGAGAAGTGTGTGAGTATGTGTGAAATGAGTGAGTTCAGTTCGGGTCTGTTGGAGGACACCAAATCAGATGTTGAGAGTAAAGAAATTGATTTTCTTAGGAACTACGCTACTGCACGTACCGGTGGACCGGCGGTTCGGTCATCGGCGACGCCATCTTGGAAATCGCCATCTTGGAATTCTGGTGGTGCTGGTGCAGGAGAGTTCAAGATCTGCTGTCAGAACTGTGGATACGAACACCGGCGGGGAGTCTGCCCAGCGAAAGGCAAAGCTTGCATAGCCTGCAAGAAGATCGGGCACTTCGGTAAGGTCTGCAGGAGCAGACTTGGCAGAGTCAATGAGGTTACCATTGAAGAGCCCAACCCTCACAATGCTTAGCAAGACCCGGATCTGGCGGAGGTCAATGTGCTGACAACGGATCTGTTCGTCGGTGCCCTGGACCGCGGTGCCGAGCAAGATGCCGAGCTGTGGTATGTGACCGTCCGAGTGAACGGTCGCTCTGTCAAGTTCAAGCTCAAAACTGGGTCGAATGTGCTGCCGAGGAGCGTCTTCGACAGAGTCGCTCCGGGGCAGTTGACGAACCCCAGGTGTTCATTGGTGACGTTCTCGGGACATCGGATAACTCCCGACGGTGAGGTGTCGGTTGACATAAACGGCAGAGACTTCAAGTTCCAAGTGGTGCGGAACTGTCAGCCTATTTTGGGCAAACAGGCTTGCGTGACATTGAACTTACTGGCACGGGTTGATGAGGTGCACTGTGCTGTGCTGACGAACATTTCCAAGCCGACGAACAGTCCCAGCGGCTGGGCTGAGCAGGTGGTAATCGAATACAAAGATGTGTTTCAGGGTTTGGGGTTGATCAAAGCAAATGCTGTCATTCATGTTGATAAATCTGTACAACCTGTTATCGATCCACCTAGACGGATACCATTTGCTATTCAAAGTAAAGTATGTAGTGAGCTTGATCGCATGGTGGAGTTAGGTGTAATAGTTGAGCAGGATGAACCTACTGAGTGGGTTAATTCCATAACTATCGTAAAAATAACAAATAAGATAAGGATTTCTCTGGATCCGACTAAGTTGAACAAAATGATAAGGAGAGGGCCTTTCCCTACCAAAACAATTGACGAGATTATTGCCAAAATGGCAGATGCGAAATATTTCTCAGTTTTGGATGCAATGACAGGGTATTGGCAAATAGAGTTAGCTGAAGAAAGTTCGCGTCTGTGCATGTTTAATACTCCGTGGGGCCGGTACAGGTACACCCGCCTGCCTTTTGGCATCAAAACAGCCGGTGACATTTTTATTCAGAAAATGCACCGTGTCATGGGCGATCTACCCGGTATCGGGATAGTCACAGAGGACATTTTGGTATATGGGTCAAAGGTTGAGGAACACAATGAGAGGCTCATGGCCGTGTTGGACTGAGCTAGGTCAGTAAATTTTAAATTGAAGGAGACAAAATCTTTGCTATGCAAAACTACAGTCTTTGCTATGCAAAACTACAGTATGTAGGTCATCAACTTACCCAGCAAGGTGTGAAGCCTGATCCAGACAGAATACTTGCAATAGTTGACATGCCAGAGCTGCGTGACAAACAGGGCGTCCAAAGGTTCCAGGGCATGGTTGGATATGTGCACAAGTTCATACCCAACATGTCCGAGATTGCCAAACCACTGCGCACGCTCCTTGCTAAGGATGTCGCGTGGCACTGGCAAACCGAACAGCAGGGCGCGTTTGATAAATTGAAGGAAAAGTTAAGAACTGCTCCTGTGTTGTCATATTACAATGTCAAGAAACCCATTCTTGTTCAAGTAGATGCTTGTCAGTCAGGTTTTGGTGCCGTATTAATGCAAGATGACAAGCCAATCGCACTTGCATCTTGTGTGCTTAACTCAGCACAGTGTGGCTATGCGACTATTGAGAAAGAAATGCTCGCCATATGGTTTGGATGCCAGAGGTTTCATGACTATATCATTGGCAAGGAAGTTCAAATTCAAACTGACCATAACCGTATGAAAAAGTAGGTGCAGACTTGTTTGAGTTAAACCATAAAAATTACTTGATAACTGTAGATTATTACATGAAATATCCAGAGGTAACGTTGTTAGGCGATATGTCGTCTGTCACAGTCATTGAGGCATTGAAGGATAATTTTGCAAGGCACGATATTCCTAGTCAGGTCATTTCGGATAATGGTCCGCAATTTAAGAGCCATGAGTACAGGGAGTTCGCACAACACTATGGTTTTAGAGCTGTGTATTCCAGTCCGCAGTATCCACACAGTAATGGCCAGGTGGAAAGGTTTGTGCAAACGGTAAAAGACATGTTGAAGAAGTGTGAGAAAACAAATACAGACTTTCAATTAGCTTTGTTGAACTATCGAAACACTGCGTTGCCCGTCTTGGATGCATCTCCGGCTCAGCTGCTCATGAACAGAAGGCTGAGAGGGAGGTTTCCGATGGCGGAAGAAATTTGAATACCCAAAACACAAAATCCAAAGAAAGTGCAGACAGCGAAAAGGTAACAAAGCCAGAAAGTGTTTCACGACAAGAAATGTGGTAAGCCGCACAAACCTATGAAAGTTGGGGACAAAATAAAATACAAAAATCATGCAGGGGAATGGAAAAAAGGGGTTATTTTAGGTCGTACGGGTATTTCGGGGAGAGAGTATCAAATTTTGAACGAGGCAGGTAATATGTTGTATAGAAATCGAGCTCAGATTATAACGGCAACTGAGGGGGGGCGGCCCGAACCAGTCGGGCAGATGCAGAGTAGGTCAGCGTCGTTGCCGAATGTAAACAGTGCGGCTAATCTAAGTAGGTCAGGTCAGCTGATTAGGCCGGCGAGCAGGTTAGACCTGTAGTGGGTCAGTTAGAATGGGTGTGTACACATGACACATGTGCATGATAGGATTAAGTTGTTTTTCAGCTGCAGTTTTGTGTGTGTTGTGTTTATGGACGATGTATAACATGGCGGCTATAATGCCGGACATTTAAATGACTTCAGTGCCATAGTGTGCTCAGACATTCGCTAGGACCTGTGTTTAAGTTAAGTACGCATATATGTTTGTTGTTGCATTCGTTTGACTGATATGTTTGTGTATGTTGATGGTCATTTTGAAACATTGCATGTTTCAGAAATACTTTAAGGGAGGATGTGATATATGCGTAATAGACGTCCAGACATGTGGGTAATGTATGCTAATGAGATGCATGAGGTTCTAGACGGTGAGTGAGACAAAGGAGTATGTAAATGAGATGACGTCATGGAAGGTTTAGCCGGCGGTTCAGCGAACCCTGGACGTGAATAAACCATTCAGTATCCAGAAGTCAAAGTGTTCAGACGTTGTACTTTCACAGGATACTCCTGTGCCAAAGGTTGAGGGATCCAACAAAGCAGACTGTCAGCTGATGCCTCAAGCCATGCAGAAAGAGTCGAGGTATGTTAAATTGTACCAGAGCATATATGCCTTATATAGCAATGCATGAACTAGTTAAACACAATGACTACTATCACACTAATGAAACTATTCCAGCCTACCACGCAACCCTCTCAATCCTACCATTTAGTAACATCACAAATGTTGAATTGCACACAACACTTGAAACTGCTGAATGTTACATTAAGTCCTGCCCTAAACGACAACACATTTCTTAACTATATTAATTCACTGGTGCCTGACAACTTACTAACGAACAACTGTAAATATTATACCTGTGAAGAGCTTTGTAAGATAAACAGGAATAACAAGCCAGACAACACCTTCAAACTAATTCATCAAAATATCAGGAGTTTAGACCTTCACTTTGGAGAACTTCTAGCATTAATCTCATCACTAGGTGATAACTTAGATCTGATAGCACTGTCCGAAATAGGAACCAAAAACATACTAAATAGAGAAAAGGAATTGAACAAACTTGGATATGAATTTAAACCCAAATCACCTAGACTCTCTAGAGGAGGAGTAGGCCTAATGTACAAGAATATATATAAAGTGATTGACAGAGATGACCTAATCATCGAGCCCCAACAGATCAATAATCAAAACTTAGAAATAGAAAACATATGGCTTGAAACTAACTTTCCAAATAAAATGGATGACTACGTAATAGGGGTCATCTATAAACACCCAGGCAGTAGTGTTGAATGCCTCAAACACTTCACCGAACAAATTGAAAACAAGATGAAGACAATTAATTTGGAAAACAAAAAGTGCATAATAACAGGGGACCTAAGCATCGATGGACTAAAAATAAAACAGAATAACCTTGTCAATAACTTCTTTAGAACAGTACTTAAGCAGAATTTCATCCCCACCAACACATTACCAACGGGAATAGTAGAGTACCAAATTTCACTTATTGATCATATACTAATAAATGCCAATGTAATAAAAAGTAATCAGAATATATCCACAGGAAATATTTACTGCGATATCAATGACCATCTACCCAACTTTATAACAATTCAATCTCACAACCCGATTAAAAAACAGGATAGACCCATTATCAGAATATTTGGGGGAAAAAACATGGCTAAATTCAAAGACTTTATTGAAACCTCAGACTGGAAAGAATACTACAAAGCAACCGAAGTAAACAAAGCCCTAAGCATCTTCTACCAGATTTATAACACAGCATTTAATGCAGCCTTCCCACTAACAAAACTATCAAGACAAAGAGCAAAAGATAAAAGATGGATCACATCAAGCCTTAAAACTTGTATAGCAGTAAAAGATAGATACATCAAAGCATACAAACTCAACCCAACAGCTGAAAACCGAATAAAACACTCAAAATATAAGAATATACACGCATATATATCTAGGATATACTGGTGTAGGGAGGGCGCAGAGTTCCCATGTTGTAAGTTGGCATGTAACTATTGACCATTGGGGTTCGAATCCGTCAGGTGGCGCCACCGCTCCACCTTTCCTCACCCCTTCCCTGTAGGACTCCGGCCATTCCCTCGCTCGCCTTGACCGGGCAACACCTGCTCCTGTCCTGTTCTCAATTTGCGGTCGGTGCCGCAGGTACCGGCGCTGGGCCTAGTCGTGCCGCATACCTTCCGGTTCCTCGAACCCAGGCTAGCCCGTCACCTGTGCAGCTATGTGGAACGCCACAAGGACACAAGAATGACTGTGAAGCCAATGGGAGGATAATGTTGGGATAAACCAGCTGGGTAAGGCTTCGTACCTTGGTCAACAACTGTGCACACTGAGGGAGTTTACAAGTAAGTTGTCGTATGTTATTTCGTAAATGGGATCCGACTACCAATATTATCGCCACATGTGCAGTGACAGCTGAAGGAGTTACCAAGTAGGTCGTCACCTGTTAGTTTGTAATGGGAGCTGACTAGCAGTATTATCGCCACGTATGCGCTGACAGCATGAGCAGTGAAGTGACATTTTATATGCCCATGTGTTGCTGAATACTATTGCCTTTAAGGTTAGGATAAGCCAGCTGGTTAAGGCGTCGTACCTTTGTCAACAACTGTGCACACTGAAGGAGTTACCAACTAAGTCGTCATCCGTTAATTCGTAAATGGGAGCCGACTAGCAGTATTATCGCCACATGTGCGGTGACAGCAATGGGTTGTGTCATGACAGTTTGACAGCTTGGGGACTGAAGTGACATTTTATCCGCCCATGTGCTGTTGAGTTCTAGTGCCTTCAATGTTAGGATAAACCAGCTAGGAGTTACCAACTGAGTCGGTGTCCATTATTTCGTACATAGTAGCTGACTGGCTCGTGTACGGGAACAGCTATAGCCGGTGTCATGACACCGTGACAGCTCGGGCAGTGAAGTGACATTTTATATGCCATGTGCTGCTGGATACTAGTGCCTTACGACTTACGAAGGAAAATTGCTACGGTCTTTGTATTTGGTAGATGGGAGCCGACTAGCTGTATTTTTGCCACATGTGCAGTGACAGCTACAGTCTGAGTCATGACAGCTAGATAGTTTTAGCAATGAAGTGACATTTTATACGCCCATAAGCTGCTGAATATAATTGTCTAGGTGGTGGTTCTTGCTGGTCACGCGCCACCAGACTGACAATACCGGCGGGGGGTGATTAGGCCAACGACAAACTTCACACTTAGTTTGTCATAAGGGATACAAGTACTACCACACTAAGTCACATATGGGTGTCCCGGTTAGCTATACAGGTTTGGGGCTTGTGTAGAGTTATTGTAGTGATACTGTGATGTGTGTGGGGGCGGTTTAGGGCAAGTACCAGACCGGGTGTTGCTAGGACTTTGCCATATGCCAGATACGTATTGCGGGCCGTGTGGACATAATCATGGAGCACCTGTGAACGCTAAGTGTAATAGGACGCGGGGGCCGCTTCGCAGGTCGGCGCGTAATAAGACAGCCATGGCGGCAAAATAGCAGGGTGTTAAGGTGGAGCTGGAAGCACCGAGGAAGATGGAGGGACTGCCAGTGCACCATGTGGATGAAGACGGGGCTTTCAGTGACGAAGAGAGAGTCCTGGAGGCACGGCTATGCATGTTAGAGCGACATAAGAAGCTAGTGACGATGGTGGCTCGTACGCATAAGTTGGAGGAAGAACTGGCGCAGTTAGAGGTGACCGAGAAACCGGCTCGTGGTAGAAGTGCGTCTAAAGACACTCGTCGCAAGCACCGGCGTCGCTCGTCGAGTTTGTCGAATTCTTGAGACCGTTCATCGAGTGCTGACAAGAAATTTAAGAGTAAGTGGGCTTTAATGACTTTTGTACATGAGAAGAAGTGTGTAACCAAACTGAACCCGCATGAGTTGGTAGAAGCAGCATGCCATTGGATGCTAGACAGAGACGATGCGTCTTTGGATGACGCGCGGAAATTTATTCGCCATATCGCCTACATATCTGGTAAGGTGAGAGGGGACAAATTTTTCCATTCGGCCCATGTTAGGTATGATACCGCAGTAAGGAGAGAAGCTGTGAAGGTTGGATTTAAGGCGTTCAGTACGGGGGCGCAGGAGTATGCATTGGATTATTACTCGTTCGAGAACATGCGGACGCGTAAGTCGAATTCTCAGCCAGCTGACACCGGGAGCGTCTTTATGAAGGATGGCAAAAGGCCGTGCTATGCACACAATAAGCAGGACGGGTGTGCGTTGCAGAACTCGGAGTGTCAATATGGGCACTGGTGTGCAAAATGTGGCGCATCGGTCCATAAGAAAATCGCGTGCACTAAGGATTGAGATACGGTGGTACGAGGCAAGCGAACGCGGTCAGAGGATGAACCACAATTTGTTAGCACAAATACTGAGGTTGGGCGTGTTCGGACAACAAGAGACAGTGTGTCATGTACTGTGGTACATTCATCACAGGAGGTTACCTCGCTGACCGGTTCAGCGGTGAGTCCTAGTGTAAATTGGATGCGGCTGCCACGTCGGGACACGTGCGCATGTGTGATGGCGGCCAATGAGGATTGTGTGACTATATACTCAGTATCGGCCACAGCAGGGGCTCCAAATACAGCGCGGACGAACTGTGACGCATACGCACAGGCAGGTGCAATCGACCATGAACGGACTGATCACCGGAAAATGGCCGGGTCACCTGCACCGCCGGGCTGGAAGCTGCCTGAGTCGGATTGGCTATCAGTGACAGTGCTACGGGTTGAGCCTTGTGTTCTTGTGGACTTAACTCATGATAATAATACTGTAGTGTTCACTGTTGATACAAATTGTTCGTTGGGGAGTTGTTGTTGTACTCACTATATTGCAGGTTGTCTGTCGCAATTGAAGCCGTGCCAGTTGTTGTGAGCTATTTGTTCGTGGTACATTAGACTGTAATTGGAACTATATGTTCAAGGGGTTTGTTTTTGGTTTCCATGTCATTAATATTGATTGTCCTGCCTCTTATGACTCACCAGTAACCTTAGTCAGGGGGCCAGGAGCTGAACCTGGAAAGTGGTTCTAAAGTTTTTTTCTCAGTGTTTTCATGTTAAATAGGTATTGTACTCTGTGAAACTGTGTGATGGCTTTCTCCCATCATTGAGCATTTTCTTATAACATGTTTTATACAATTGCGGCTATCGGGATGCAAAACACTAGTTATAGGGGGGTGGGGAAAATAGAAATACCCTTATATCTTCACAAGGATTCAAGCTAGGGTCTTGAATCTTTGCATATGGGTGTATCTTGACCATACCTATTGGTGGATCAAAGGTCAAAGTCATAGGTCAAGGTCAAAGTTCAAATATCTGGGTCAAATGTGTACAATTCAGCATTGATATATTTCTCATTATACTGAACCTGTATCCATTGTTATAATGTCTAAAGGCTTGTTATAAGGTCTCATGAGCTCAATACTGACTAAGGAAATGCTAGAATACATAATATTTATTTAGTTCTTATGATTTCATCTTCAAAGATTACATCAAATCTGGCTACGTAAATGATCTGCATATGGTGTACCTATTCATAGGTTACTAAACCACCAATGTACATAATCTGTATTTGGTTTTAAAATCTTTCTTATATCATAAACATCATCAATCATCAGTGTTATTGTAATCATCACCATATTCCCCTTCATCGCTTGTTTCATCATCACTATCAGGTGATATAGTATTCATCCTGTTGTGACATACTGACGCTGCGTCCTGTTGCTGACAGGCACAGAAGACTGAGCAAGTCATTCCTGCTTTGTTGTATCCACATTGAATACTTTCACATGGTGTGTCACTGGAGCAGCCACAACTGATGATCTTTTGGACATACTCGGGGACCAGTTGACTTCCTGCAGGAACTGTAGTTGGGCAGAGCATATCCCCATCTTTGCTCCATCCATACTCTAACGGGTCTAACTTCTGCCCCCCCTTTTCCTGGAAAGCAGCATCAGTTGGTGGCAGTGAACAGAGTTTTGGCATTGTGCTGTTCCCTTTGCCTATTCTGGTCTTCCATACCTTTGCTCTAGCCTCACAGAGAGTATGGCAGCTTTTCTGACCATAAGTAGCAACAGCGAATTGAGTTGCCTGCTTCACTACTTCAGGCCAGGTGGCCTGAATTTCTCCAAGCAGACTGAGTGAGTGTTGTTTTATAGTGTTCAACATCTTCTTCCCAATGCCAAAGCATCCTGCTACAGTATCACATCCAGATAAGGAGTGTCCTGCAAGCAGGTTTGGAATGAGGTCTGCATATTGGACAGTGGTTGCTTTGATGTCTATGACACTTCTTCCATGTATAGGAGATTGCATTATAATTGGGATGTCAATATCCTGCTCGAGATAGTGGTGTAACAGGAGGGCCCACACATCTGTATCATCAGACACCACAGCTACACTGGATGCCCCCTCTGAAGCTGCCATAAATGCCTGCTGCACTATAATATTGTCAGCTTCCTCATGACTGGTGTACAGATCTCGTCTTTCTATGACAATGCCCTTGCTAATCTCGATAGTTTCCTCCTGTCCTGTTTTCAAAAGTGTATGCTCCTGTGTATGGTTCTGAACAAAGTCTTCATCACTTTGCAAGTCCTCGCATATCAGTTTGATGAGCTGCTTCTTATTGCCTGTAACAGTCAACACTGCTTTCTGGGCAGGGATTGGTGTTGAGGGTGTCAGCTGATAGACCCTGCCAGTACCCCTGGCTAATCGTGTTGAATCTTTGGTGCTGAATTCGTTGTATCTATCAAAGACTAGATAAACATCACATTTGGAGAGCTTCTCTGCTATTTTGTGCTTGAAGGCATCAATGTAAGTCTGCACATTTCCAACAGCAGGCCAACCAGGTATCCAGAGAAGGGCACACCCATCAATGACTGACTTCAATTTCTTCATGGGCTACTCTTGATGACACCTCAATTTTCATATCTCTTTTCAAGATGGATTTAGATGTGGATATCCGCATATCACCAGAGTGGAGCCAATTCATGGGACATCAGATGGTCAATGTATATAGCCCTATTACTGGCCTGCAGACATATGACACAACTGTAGATTAGGTTTGTATCAAAAACCTTCTGTCTGCCGATATTTACAGACTTCTTTGTGTCTGCCATTGAAGTTCTTCTTTCAATCTTGTGATGAAAGCCTCAAGGCAAAGCCTCTGTAAATTCCCCGGATTGTTTGCTCCCGATTTCAATTGCTTTGTGAACATTACCTGTTGAAGATGAGTGTACCCTTCCAGTAACAATGTTCACAATTGATCCCTCTGGGTGCTGCTCATGGTCAAGTGGTGGTATGCACTGGGTCATCTTCACTCTTATGTCCTGTCGATACTTTGCATCAGATTTTATCCTGGATTTGCTTTCTTCTTTATGCACGCTTGCCTGCCTGCCTGCCTGCCTGGCTACACTCCATCACCTCACATTTCAGCTACATCGGAAGCTATCTGACCGCAGACATGTATGCTCAATGCCAAGATTTCAAAGCGGGGTTAAGTGTGATGCCTATTATGCCATGCTTTCCCTTGCCATATCTCATGAATGTGGTCTCGATAAACATGTCAGACCAGATTCCATTCCATATGCCATTAATGTGCCTCACAACATGGTCCCCTTTGGTGAAATGCTGTAGAACATGTTGTGGGAGAGCTTTCATTGATATGATATAATATGTGGCATACCTGGAATACTGGATGTGCCAGGTGGCAAAGAAAAAAGGCAGCATCAATTTAATTGCTCTAAGGTATAAGTAAAACTCTCCTTCTTTCTCAGCTCTCAGAGAAATTATGCGTTATGAAGACAGGTTTCAATAAGCAGTCAACCCACAATTTTGCAGTAGGGCTTTTGGCTGCAGCTCTCTCCAACTTGTTTGTGAGGTCCTCTGGAGAGTCCAGATCATTGACAAACTCTCTAAGTATCTCTTCTGCTACCATTCTAAGCGCCCTGACATTTTGGGGGAATTTCTTCCCAGAAAGCATTTTATGAACCCCTGCGAATGCCACAGATAAGACTTCTGACAGTCCTGAACCAGCCATCAGGGTTCCACAGCAGCCAACAACACTCATGAAGAGATGCATACCACCAAGCCTTGGATAAAACTCTGGAAATTTATCTGGATACACCCAAAGGACATCTATCATGATTTTGTACAGTTGCAAATCTGCTGTCATAACTGTAAATTTCTGGCCTGCCTCCAGTGACAGTGTCTGGGCCTGTGTCATAGCTGTCATAATAGTATCATGGTGCGCCGGTGACATATCTATGAGTGCACCCAACCCGCGGTCATACCCCCTTCTGAGTCTCCCGAAGAATGGGCAACGAGTGACTCGCTGCCTTTTTCGCGTTCGACTCAGTCGTCGTCTGAAACGTATTTTTTATGTGGCTCACTCGGCCTAAGGGCATTCTTTGCCGTTTTTCCGTGAATATCTGTTGTTCTTGTCAGGAGGGGCCGGACCCCCACGTTCGTCCAAGGTTGACCTATGTAAAGACTGAGCCTACATATAGCCCCATGTTTGTCCAAAGCCTGACATATGAAAAGACTGAGTCTACATAAACCCCCACGTTCGTCCAAGGTTGACCTATGTAAAGACTGAGCCTACATAAAGCCCCATGTTTGTCCAAAGCCTGACATATGAAAAGACTGAGTCTACATAAACCCCCACATTCGTCCAGAGCTATCAAAAGAGGCGGGACCAATTGGCGGAGGCTGCATAGGTGTCATTGCAGCAGAGTGACAACAGTAGTTACCGGCATTTATTAATTTATGCATTTATTTATGTATTTATTTATTTAATTATTTCTATAGTTCACCACGTTGCCTTACGCTACTGACGATAACCTTTGAATGCATTGATAGAGTTGTGACAATACAACATTTATATAGGACGCAACAAAATCCCGAATTTATTTTTTGCTGTGTGGAAATCAAGGAATAGATCTGCATCGACTTTTCTTCTACTGGATGTAGTTATGCCGTAACAACCATGGTTTACCTTAAGGTTTGTTTGCGGTTGTACATCTGCTTCCCGCCATAGGCACTAGGTGGTGCCATCATTGATCTTCAGGGTTCTAACCTAATATCTCCAGGTGGCAGCACCAGACAACAGAGGTCAGACGGTCGTCTTCTTTTCTAGTTACAAATCTTCACGCCCGATGGCACCACCTGCGTGAAACATACTTCATTTCGTTACCACTAGGTGTCTGACCGCTTGACCGATTGACCTCTTGACCTCTTGACCATGCCTCGCCTCACCGCACTGCTCGCACACCCACCAGCTCAAATCTACTCACACACTCTCACTCGCGCACCACACACACCTCACCTATCACCAACGAAAATCTCCAAATCTCCAACGATGTCTTCCGAATCGAAACGTGTGAGTATTTGACATATATCCGGTTTTTGTGTTGTAGGATTCTGTATTTGACCGTCAAATTTCTAATCATTAGTCTGGAGTGATTTTGATTAAAGATGATTAGTTTTGAAGTAATCTGAGCTGAAAGAACCAAAACTAATTTCGACAAGCTGTGGCTATGATCCAGATGGTCAGCTCGCAGTGACCACGTGATGTGGAACGGATTAGTGCCATAGGCCCATTAAATTTACCATATAGAAATGATAATCATACCATTGTAAAAAGCCAAACAAATGCTTTTAAATAACACAAAGATCATGCATATTGGTCTATTATTAAGAAAGTTGTGATTTTTTATTTATTTTAAATTTAATGTTTTTTTTGTCCTGTAATTCGACTGTGTGACCTTTCATGATATTTCCACTATTTTTGCATGATTTCTCCTCTCTATATGCCAAGCGGGGTTTTTCTAACTTGTGTGGTTTTAGAGATATTTCACTTTTTCTGGGACCATGATCTGGTAAGTAACACTGGCACTGACACTCAGAATATCCCAACTTTCACTATTATCTCTGTTTTTAATACTTTCAGAGAAAATTGCTCTTAGGTTAAATTAAATACCTCCGATCTTCCTCTTCAATCGCGCGTTAAGATATTTTTAATCGATTCGATGAAAGTTTTTAAATTTATTTTACAAAAATAAATCCTCCCCATAGTCTTAGCATTGTGGATGTCTGTCTGTGTATGTATGTGTGTGTATGTATGTGTGAGCATGTATGTGTGTGTCTGCCTCTGTCTGTGTGCGGCTGTCTATGTGTCTGTGTGTGTGTCTCTCTCTCTGTAAAGTCATGACAATTATTTCTCGAGCTATTGGCCATTCAAAATGGCAAAAAACACAAATTGCCACGTGTCAATATGAGAAATTAAGAGGTATGAGGTACACGCCCACGCCCACGCCCACGCCCACGCCCACACACACACACGACCACCACACAGGACTTGCGCCAGCCACTTGTTCTAGTGAAAAATCTAACCCGCGTAGTTAGGAACCCGAGCAGGCGCGGTGCCGGCGCCCTGCTGCACTGCCCGCTTCCCCTGCGTGCACTGGTCCCATCATGCTGACTGCCGCCGCCAGTCTTTTTTATTTTATTCAGACGAGCTCCAAGGCTAGGTATGCGCTCCCACCATATCCTTACGAAAACTGCGGTTGCTCTGGGTACGACTCGAACGCTTGATTAATATTTTTATGGTATAAATGCCTGCTCTATATCTTGATATCACACATTTCGAAATCCATCCCAAAATTTTAAATATTATAGATCACCATTATTTTGGTTCCTCTTACCGGTGTTAATCTAAAAAGAAATTGTCCATTGCATGTTTCTTATGTTATTGGGCAATAGTTATTAGTTAAATCCTCATTCGTCCCAGCCTTACTTACTAACCTGTTAATTTGTTGTTTTCAGGACCCACTGCCAATATATGTATGATGTTCTTCCAAGCCATTACTAACTAACCGTAATTTTTGTTTGTTTTCAGAAGCCTTTCTTGGTCGACGTGCCGCAGGCTTCAATGTTGGCAGGGTCCTACCAGAGGCCCTTGCTAAATATGGGGCAGTCATAGTGGGTCTTCCTGGTCCAATTGTCAACCTGAATGCCCTACGTAAGGAGTACTTCCTCGCCATCATGGCGGCTGACATTCGGATCGTGAAGGCCCCTGTGAGTGCTCCTTTTGATACCTGTGCTGAGAGTCCCCACCGACCTGTCCAGGTATCTCCCACAATTCCGTGCGAGTCAAGCTCTACCGATGGCGAAGCTGCAGTTCTCCCAACTGTAGCTGCGCCCTTGGTGGAGAATGACAGCAGTTGGGAAATGGCTGTTGTGCCCATAGCCATCGAGAATGAGGATGGCGTGCTACTTGGTTGTAGTCAACCTTCCTCCTCGTTTGCTATGAGCACAGCTGAGGATTGTGGATCTCCTTCGCCACCAAGAAAGGCATTCAAGCAGTCATCGCTGCGCGACTACATGGGGACAAGTAAGGGGGAGAAGCGCGGTGCTCCCCCCTGAATCTAATTGTAATTTATATTTGTAATTTATATATCTATTTTTTGTAAATAATATCTATATTGTATATATCTATATATATGTAATATATGTACATTATTTGTACTTTTAATGTAACATTTGTTATTTATCTATATATTTGTACATTATTTTGTACAAAAAATCTAAATAATATATATATTGTATATATCTATATATTTGTACATTTGTAATAGATGTAATATATTTATCTATATATTTGTACATTATTTTGTACATTAAATCTACAGAATTATTTGTAATATATGTAATATATATAATTGTATATATATATATTGCAATAAAAAATAAGTTTGCTGTCACTACTCCTTTGTTTGCATTTTCTATCATACAGAAATACAACACACCGTTTAGACTACATTACGGTTCCCGCTATAGTTTACTACAAAATACTTGGGGGGATATAACTTATTGTTATTGTAATAATGACTAAATATATAATACAATGTTGAGCAAGCATATTGGCTTAGTACATAATCTGGCATTAACTACAAAATACACTACGAGAACAAAATCTAGTATACAATAATGTTATAATTTACAACAGTTCGTAGATACACTTCATATACATATTTAATACAATGTTGAGCAAGCATATTGGCTTATTACATAATCTGGCTTCCCTTTTGCATAAGTGCAATAGTTATACACTACGAGAACAAAATCTAGTATACAATAATGTTTTAATTTACAACAGTTCATAGATACACTTCATAGACATATTTATAGTATACAATTATTTTGTTATTTAGAATATTTCTTGGACACAGAGATTTGGTACAGAAGGCTCAACGAAATATATATTTAATTCATATATACACATCTGTAATTTAGAATTCATATATACACATATAATTCAGATATGGGTCGTTCTCAGAAACTGTACCACTTGAGGTAGTCTACTAGAAATGCATATTTCAAAGAACCCTGTCACTATTTAGATTTCATCATTTAGCCCAATAATGTGGGAGATATCTTAGATCAATATTTTCTTGCTTTTCCCTTTAATATTCACAAATAAGACAAAATCATAGCAATGAGGTTTCAAATTATTATTACTACTGTTTATAAAGCAAGTGGCATGTGAAATGTCCTAAAAATGTCCAGTTTTGTGGGGAAATATACCTGTCGCCTTTTGCTCAGTCTCTTGTGCACAGATAACACCGAGATTTGGTACAGAAGGCTTTTGCTCACCGAAATATATATTTAATACATATATACACATCTGTAATATAGAATTCATTTATACACCTCTGTAATTTAGAATTGATAATTCATATATACACATATTTACACACAAGCAGTAGAAGGTGAGCATTAGACGGTGAGCAGTAGAAGGTGTAAAACGCAACCTGAGTTACACCATCTACTGCTCAAAATCTAATGCTCACCGTCTACTGCTAACATACACCGAAATCAACAAGATTACACAAAAAATTTAATAAGTTCATTGGTAGTTCATTGGTATTCATAATCACACACACTATATACAAATAATACATATAAATAACAGACACTCTTGCTCATTACCACACTGTGATTAAGACGCCACTTCATACATTAACCAAATAGAAATTGCTCAGTACATGGGTGAGGTGGTACACAGGTGAGGTGGTACACAGGTGAAGGTGAGCATTAGACAGTGAGCAGTAGAAGGTTTAAGACGCACCATGAGTTAGACCATCTACTGCTCAACATCTAATGCTCACCGTCTACTGCTAACAATAAACATCATACTGGTACATTGATTTTCACCACAAGCAGTAGAAGGTGAGCATTAGACAGTGAGCAGTAGAAGGTTTAAGACGCACCATGAGGTAGACCATCTACTGCTCAAATCTAATGCTCACGTCTAATACTAACAAAAACCTCCAGAAATCAACGACAACACTATATACAATTATACACAACTTTACTAAATTCATTGGTTATTTGATCCATTCACAGCGTTACCCCACATAATTTTAATTAACTAATATGAATTAACTTTCTCTAATTCATTCATCCATTCATACATGGTACGCTCATTTGCTCTACACCGAAAATCAATCTATATTACCTTCATCACTTTTCATTTCACATCATACTTGGTACATTCGATTTGCGCCAACAAGCAGTAGTAAGGTGAGCATTAGTCTAGTGAGCGTAGAAGGTTTAACGTGCACCCATGAGTTAGGACCTTTATGCTCAACATCTAATGCTCCCCGTCTACTGCTAACAATTTATACAAATAATATACACGACCACAAAATAGACTTATATACAATTAATACACAAATTTACATAAATTCATTGGTATTTGATCCATTCACAAATTTACCCACATAATTTCATTAACTATAAAACCGGTGTGAACTGAGTGAACTGATAGAATCCCCTATTATCACTCTCCAGCACTAAATACAACCGGTTTGACCGACCGTTAAAAAATGGTGACAGCCACTATAGAGAACTAACACTGACAACAAAATACAGTACTAGGATAATAAGAAGGAAACTGCACTACGGTAGTGTTCTTATGCGCAAGTAACTTGGACGTTTCACGCCGATGTGACACTGACACTGTAGTGACTGGACACACACATGTGCGATGCTACACGTCTAAGTTATGATATATTAACACTCATATACTTTACTTTTACTATTGCTGTATGTGTATGTGTGAATACTAGTGTATTAATAACGATACAACCGGTGTGAATTGAGTAATAGGATAATAAGAAGGAAACTGAACTAGGGTAGTTTTCTTATGCGCAAGTAACTTGGACGTTTCATGTGGATGAGACACTGACACTGTAGTGACTGTGTACACACACATGTGCGATGCTACACATCTAATTTATGATATATTAACACTCATATACTTTACTTCTACTATTGCTGTATGTATAAGTGTGAATACTAGTGTATTAATAACGATACATATACTTTACTTTTAATATTGATGTATGTTTATGTGTGAATACTAATGTATTAATAACTGTACTACGGTAGTGTTCTTATTCGCAAGTATGGACAGAGTAAATACTTTTACTACACAATTAACCGAAATACACCCGATAGATTTAATATACCCGATTAATTTAATTCTCATCTGAAGAAGACCCCTCTAAGTGTAGTAGAAGCTCATCCGCATCCATCTGCTCTGAATCGTGGAAGGAATTGTTATCCACTTCGCTTTCATTCCCACTCCCGCTTTCACTCCCACTCTCACTACTACTACGTATAACATGCATACCGGCAACAATTCTATGCAGAAACGTCTTATCCAACTCAATATCGATCTGGAATTTGAGCCTAGCAACATGAGCAACATCGTGCTGGATCAGCTCGTTAGCCTGTAATTTACTCAAAATAAATGCCTTCACACCGGGGCTTTCAGCACGTAGAAGAGCCTGCTGCAGCTGGGCCTTACAGGATATATAATGTGACATCAGCGCAACTATCTCAAGACGTAGACACCGTAGCTCTTCTTCAGCCCTGTTTGAAAGTTCATGTGCAAAGACAGCCGACTTACGCACGCTGTAGCAGACGGTCTCCGCATCTTGCATGTCGTTGTAGAATGGAGCGTCGGGTTCGCGCACCATGGCCAGTGTGGGTTGCTCTGCTGCAGGAAGTGCTAACTGGACAATGTAATCGCGTAGTGAGCGCGACAACTTACCGTTCACAGCACGCAACTGAATGGAAATGCGTTGAGCGGCATCATTTCCATGCGCAGTTCTCTTCAACAGTGTTAGATGGCGGCGTTCCATCGACTGCTGATGCATCCGCATTCGGGTGGCAGCAGACAACTTGATGCGTGACCGTTGAAGGTGACACCTCAGCAGAGCACTGCCCTCTCTCCATCGACGGCGCACATTTAGCGATCGTTCACGACGATCCAATCCAGCTTCACTCCTGCCAAAAGATTGTATGTACGTTAATAATTGCTGCTAATAAACATGGCATAATGTACAGTGTTAAATCTTGTCGCTTTTTAATTCAGTGGACTTATATTTATAGTGATTTCAATCATTGTAAAAGTTGATTATATGTTATTAATGATCATTTCAGTTGCTCAACAAGCAGTACAAGGTGCTAAAACAAAACATACTTGATTATATGTTATTCATAGTAATTCGATTGGATTTATAGTGATTCCAATCATTGTAAAACTTGATTATATTATATTGTAGTAATTAGTAATTGTATTGGATTTAGAGTGATCTTAAATTGTTTAAGTGGTGGTCGTCGTCGATGTTTAAATCCTTGTAAAACTTGATTATATTGTATATATTGTATAGTAATTACATATTAGTTAGAGTTTTAAAGAGGGAACTTGATTATATTGTACGTTAATAATTGCTGCTAATAAACATGGCATAATGTACAGTGTTGAATCTCGTCGCTTTTTAATTCAGTGGACTTATATACTATTTATAGTGATTTCAATCCTTGTAAAAGTTGATTATATGTTATTAATGAGCATTTCAGTTGCTCAACAAGCAGTACAAGGTGCTAAAACAAAACTTGATTATCTTTTAGTTATAGTTGTAAAGAGGGATTTTCATAACCGTGTTACTCATGTGGCTAGTTCCTCGTTCAGCTGGATGTCTGCAGGCAGCACCGGCTCATCCACCCGATGGCGTACCAGGGAGTAGTAGTTGTTCAGCTCACGCGCATACTTCTCCCGAGCTGTTAGAGTTGGTTGACGCACCCTACGGGTCCGTCCGTACGATTCTTGAAAGCCCCCAGCCCATACGTCAATGGTGGCCGGAGTTAAGGCCTCTCCGTCCACTGAAACATTTATTAACATGTCGTGATGTAACGAGGTAACTGGGTACGTAAATAAACCTAAATAAAATGGTTAACCTATATTCAAACATGGGACCGGGTATTCACTTGTGGAAACGTTAATCTAAAGAAAGTGCAAAAATTACAAATGCTTCACACATATTCAGTCGATTAGTTTAATGAAACTCAGTTACATCGGTAATGTAACTGGATTGAACCTAAAATCAAACACTGGAGCGGGTAAGCACTGCCGAAAACATTAATATAGTTACCTTTTTCTGTGGCACACAGTCTGGCGATATCAGCCCGTGCTGTTTCAGCCTGGCGTGTAGCGGAGCGCAGACGCCGACTCATAGTACTAGGCGCTTGAGAGATGGATTTCCTGCTCATGTGCAGCAACGCCGCGACCAGCAGGTCCTGTCGGTGGGTGGCCGACATCTCACGGGTGATGTACGCCATTCGTCCCAGGGTGGACCAGAAGCGTTTGATGTTCTCCCCATCGGCCATCCGGAAATCGGGCAGCAGGCATGGATTATATTGAATCTACAATAGTTAACGAGAACAGAACATGGGGAAAAAAGAAGTGAATATAAGTTATAAAGGAAGAACGCCTATCGGTAATTTCTACCATATAGAATTGAATCTAAGTTATAAATGAATAATTACAACCGTATAAAGATGTGAATATAAGTTATAAATGCATAATTTCAAACGTATAAAGGTGGAGACAAGTTAGCGGGGGCGGCAGTGGCGGAAAGTGGAGGAGTATATACCTGACAACCAGCATCATGCGAGTAACCGTGGAACATTGGTACTGCAAGAGACAGTTGATGCATGGGCACCCCGGAAGTTCCCAACTGTGGGCGCAGTCAGCAGGCGACATCGTAGAGAATCTTCAGCTCCCGCCCGGCAGCCTGCTCGGTAACTTTCTTTATGACAGAGACTGGATATCCCATTCTACAAACAAGAAAACCAAATGTGGTGGAAATTTGCAGATAGGAGAAACAGAAAACGTCGATTCTTCAGCTCCCGCCCGGCAGCCTGCGCGGTAAATTTATTTATGACAGAGACTGGATTGGCCATTCTACAAACACGAATACCAAATTATGTGCAAATTTGCAGATAGGAGAAACAGAAAATGTCGATTCTTCAGCTCCCACCTGGCAGCCTGCGCGGTAAATTTATTTATGACAGAGACTGGATTGGCCATTCTACAAACACGAATACCAAATTATGTGCAAATTTGCAGATAGGAGAAACAGAAAACGTCGGCAGGAAACATCGTATAGAATCCTCAGCTCCCGCCCGGCAGCC
This sequence comes from Branchipolynoe longqiensis, assembly GCA_030323885.1. NCBI lineage: Eukaryota > Metazoa > Annelida > Polychaeta > Phyllodocida > Polynoidae > Branchipolynoe > Branchipolynoe longqiensis. The sequence goes on from CM059187.1 coordinate 8,028,198, forward strand.
TGCGCAGTAAGTTTCTTTATGACAGAGACTGGATATTCGTATCTATAGTTGTCTAAGGATTAAAAAAGCTGTTTCAATAAATATGTTTTTAACGATGGCGGGGGGGTACGGTATCCAAGTTTAATGCTCGGAACTGGAGTGGGTAATGTTGTCAATCTACAAACTGAAGCACTGACCACGTTTAATGGTGACAAGTAGATTTGGTAATGTTGGCAATCGACAACCTGAAGCTAACACTTACTTTTCTCCAGCTGTCATGTTTATAAAGTGGCAGGGATGGTCGTGGACACACACAGAGCCGAAAACGCCGCTGAGATCAAGGCCACGGTTTCGGAAGGCTCCACGACCCCCGGCTCGGAAATCATGACACATCTGTAAAACAAAGTAGTACACACTATTACGAGAACCGTCAACTCAGGTGTTCACTATATATTTAGGTGGACGAGAGGCAATAACGTGTCAAGACTAATGACCGGTAATTGAATTGCACTTATTTTACTAAGAGAGATCTAGTATTACGTTACTGCTTAGTAACATTTTTAACTAATGATTATGATGAGATACTGATGGATTCAGGTACTTACATGCAGTATCAGTAGTTATTTTGCATTTATGTTAATAGGGGTATTATATATATTCTTTACTGGTAATCGATTTAGTATGCATTGAGATAGCTTATCTTTAGCACTAAAAAGTTAATTGTACGCTATCAGGTGTACTCGGAAAACAGGGCTCGATTAGGAAAGAAATGCGATCAAGCAAATCGGGTCAGATACAAATTACACAGTTTCTCACGTTATTCTGCCGCCCATAAATAAAACAACCCTCACCCCCACCGACACCATCGACCAAGGTCTTGCCGTGGTACGTGTTGTACCGGATATTAATCAGTTAACAGAAATTACAACAACATACTATTTGAGAGATAATGTAGTCTAGTCTAGTCCATATTGTTAAATAAAATATAGGTGGGGATATCAGTTTGTCGGGAGCACATTACCAAATACAGACTTCATAAATCAAGAGTCGCAGAAAATGAATATTTTCGGGTTTGTGTCATTATAGTGTTTAAGTGTAACTCGGACTGCTTTGATAAGGAGCTGACGTAAAGCGATGAAAGTAAAGAGCATGTAGGTCACATTCGAATACAGCTAAATACTTTATTTACGCATCAGGTTCGTTTTGTGGTAATTAGCATCTGACATTATCATCATCATCATCATGCTGTCGGTCGCGAAGCGACAAAGACTGCTTTCATTACTTGACTGCCGCTCTGCATTTATCTGTGCGGTTGTACATTTCATGAAAGCTTTTATGCTGCCACAGTGACATGGTTTTCTGTTTAGGGTTTGCTCCCTTAGCCTTCGGTTCGGTTCGGTTCTGTCAAGAACCTGTACCACAAGGCAGTGGTTTACAACTCTGCAAGGCAGGGGCGTCAAACTCCCTGAGGTATTGCTATACCTACAATACCTGCATGACGTAAAATTACAACACCAAAAAAAATTAATTTTCGTCAGCGATTGAACCATTTATTTTTTTTTTTTTAGATTACTGACCTAAAATACATACGTAGGGGCCAGCCGTAGGGATGGCTAAACTCCTACTACAAAATGTTTTTTTTGACAACCACCAAGTATGAAACGGCTGTGTGCAGTTTACATCCGATGTGTTTGTTTAGTGGGTTTGTTTAGTGGCAAAATAATAGATGGAGGTGGAGGAAAAACAGTGACAATGCCTAAATTAATTTCCAATGTTTGAATTTAGAATTTTCAATATCTCATCATAAAAAGGAAATATAACACTATCAAATGGCATTACGCACAAATGAATAATGTGAAACAACATACGAAGCGTTAATTTACTGGTCTCACCCAACCAATGATCGCGGCCTTCATAAGAACCGCACGAAAATGCTGTCATAAGTATAATCCGAATGCAATAGATAACAAACAATCCACCTAACAACCGTATGGCTGTCAAACTACGACTACGTAGTTTTTGGTAGGGTGGGGGATATAGACACTGACACTAGAGTGACATAATAGAAAGTGACATAGTCATTATTAATAGCCGTGTTCACATGGACGATGTAAACCGATTCGTAGAAAGCGACTTGTATAGTTGATTTAGGTTGTTGTGGTTGTTGTGTTGTTTGGTTGTGTCGACTGTTGGTGGTTGTGGTTGTGGTTGTGGTTGGTTGGTTGTTGGTTGGTTGTGGTGTTTGTTGTTTGGTTGGTTGTGTCGACTGTTGTTGGTTGTGGTTGGTTGTTGGTTGTGGTTGTGTTGTTTGTTATTTGGTTGTGTTGAGTGTTGAGTGTTGTTGGTTGCGGTTGGTTGTTGGTTGTGTTGTTTGTTATTTGGTTGTGTTGACTGTTGTTGGTTGTGTTGTTTGGTTGCTGGTTGTGTGTTTGGTTGCTGGTTGTGTTGTTTGGTTGCTGATTGTGTTGATTGTTATTTGGTTGTGTTGACTGTTGTTGGTTGCGGTTGGTTGTTGGTTGTGTTGTTTGGTTGTTGTTTGTTGTTTGTGATTGTTTGTGTTGTGGTTGTTGATTGTTGGTGTTGTTGGGTGTTGTTGGTTGTGTTGACTGTTGTTGTTGGTGATTGGCGTGACATGATTGGTTGTTCAGTTGGTTGTTGTTGGTTGTTGTTTGGTTGTTTGTTGGTTGCGTTGGTTGTTGGTTGTGTTTGTAAGTTGGTTGTTGGTTGTGTTGTTTGTTGGCTGTGTTGTGTGTGTTTGTTGATTGTTGTTGTTTGTTGTTGGTTTGTTGTTGGTTGTGTTGACTGTTGATAGGATTGGTTGTTCAGTTGGTTGTTGTTGATTGTTGTTTGTTTGGTTGGTTGGGTGGTTGGTTGGTTGTGTCGAATGTTGTTGGTTGTGGTTGGTTGTGGTTGTTGGTTGTGTTGTTTGTTATTTGGTTGTGTTGACTGTTGTTGTTGGTTGCGGTTGGTTGTTGGTGGTGTTGTTTGTTGGTTGTGTTGGTTTGTTGGTTGTGGTTGTTGTTTGGTTGGTTGTTGGTTGTTTGTTTGTTGGTTGGTTGTTGTTGGTTATTTGGATGTGTCGACTGTTGTAGGTTGTGGTTGTTTGGTTGGTAGTTGGTTGTGTTGTTTTGTTGGTTGTGGTTGTTTGTTTGTTGTGGTTGTTGATTGTTGTTGGTTTGTTGGTTTAGGATTGGTTGTTGTGGTTGTTGTGTTAGTTGTTTGGTTGTTTGTGTTGTTTGTTATTTGGTTGTGTTGTGTGTTGGTTGTGTCGACTGTTGTGTCATGGTTGTTTGTTGATTTGCTGTTGTTGTTGTTGTTCGGTTGGTTGGTTGTTGGTGATTGATTGCGGTTGGTTGTTGGTTGTGTTGTTTGTTAGTTGGTTGTGTCGACTGTTGTTGGTTGGTTGTGGTTGTGGTTGTTTGTGTTGGATTGTTGTTTGTTGCAATGTTGGTGATTGGCGATTGGCATTAGGCATGATTGGCGTTAGGCGCGATCAGACAATAAACACTATGTTCAGCATTTACGTTTGCAAAATTGATTTGGCATGTTTTTTGCTTCAAAGATCACCGAATCAATTTGTCGATAAAAACTCGGCGCTGACACGACACAACACTACGCGATGCTAATCCACAAATGAACATATCATCCGAGCTCACTTTTGTAAAAATAACAGATTTAAAAAGATTTAAAAAAATAAAAGATATAAATCCTAACAGTGCACCAGCAGGAGTATGGTGCTACAGTGGCGTCTCCTAGTGGGGAAAGCAAGAGTTAAGGGGTGGGGAGGCGACGACTGGCGACGACTGGCGCCACTTAGAGTATATTGGCAGATGTAAACAAAGACAGCGGTCGGCAATATTGTTCGGAGAATAAAAGAGAAGCGCAATGGTGTAGGTCCCCGACTCGTTCTGACTTGTTTTTATATCGTACTTATATCGTATTTGCAGGACGATGCTACAAGGACAGATAGCGATACATGATAGTACTTAGGTGAGCCTTTTTTTTTTTGTTAAGGTGAGTGCGGCCCTATGGGGCTAAAAAAGGCAGAGGATACGACAGCCAATTATCCACACATCGATGTGTGGTGACCACTTCTATCGTCTTTTTATTATTGTCCAAAGCTATTTGAATCGCATTGCAGGCTGAAAAAGAATCAGATGAAGAGGAATCCATATTATTACTTTGTTGTGATATTGTTGAAAACGTAGGGGGGCCACCTCGGGAGTTGACCAGAGCTGACCAGGTCAATCGTGTCAATCGTGTGTACCGAAAACATTGATGGCGATATTAACAAAAACGAAGTCTGTGTAATCCAATATCTCCAATTTCGACTCAAAAGCAATAATAAATAACATTTGAAGCGTATGTGAGGTAGCAAAATACGGAGGTGAGCGCAAAAAGAAGAGTACAACTTGATCAAGTTGTTGTTGATGTGCTATTGGGCCGGGCCGAGCACAGCTTGGTCACCGATAAGTCCACCTGCTGGACGGATACAGTAAGAACAGTAGCTAGTAGCAACCACTGAGCCGTGGATGGCGGTCCCTTTTATAGTATGACTGAGTCGTTGTTGATAGTAAGCGTCCTCAGTCATGAGTGGCATATGTGTTACACATGTTTTGGGCTTCACACACTGTCCATTTCCACGAATCCTTTCAGCGTTGTATCCATTGTATTCTGGACAGAATCAGTAATTTGGGTCCCAATAGCCGCAATTGTATAAAACTTGTTTTATGAAACTGCTCAATGATGGGAGAATGCCATCGCACAGTTTCATAGAGTACAATACCTATATAACATGAAAACACTGAGAAAAAAACTTTAGAGCCACTTTCCAGGGCAGGCCAAAATATGCATTTGACCCCCTGACTACCTTTGCTTTGCAGGATGTTGAGAGGAAATTTATTGTTAATAAGCTCCGCAAGGAATTGGATGATGGTTATATTAGTAGGGTAACTAACAAACCGGACTGTGTACATAATGTGTTTTGTGTTAAAAAGGCTAGCAGTGATCTACGGATGGTTGTCGATTGCTCTAAACCATACATGTCTTCTGTAAATTATTATGTTGATGAAGTGACTAAACCATTTTCGAATAGGGGGGGTGGATGCTCTGGTTCATGAGATGGTAAGAGGTGACTTCATTGCTGTCATGGATATAAAAATGCGTACAGATCAGTGGCTATACACCCCCTAGATCGACCTAGGCAAGGCTTGCTTTTTGAGATGATGCTCAATATTATTTAGATAATAGAATGTGTATGGGGCTGTCATCGAGTCCTTTTATTTTTTCAGAGATTGGGGATGCATTGTGCGTTGCGCAATGCGTTGGGGGGTTCCTTGCACTATTAATTATCTGGATGATTTTGCATCGCTCGGCCACGATTGGGAGTCGTGCGCACAATATCAGAACATAGTGATTACCTTAATAAGAAAATTGTTAAAAAAAATGAATTACCAGAAATTACGGTCACCGACCCAGTGTGCAAGATTCTTGGGTATAGAAATTGATACAATTGCCTTACAACTTAGATTACCGCATGACAAGATAGAGAAATTAAAAATCCAGCTATGGCCTTTTATGGAGATGTGTAAGGCAACAAAGAAGCAACTTGAACAGCTAGCTGGTCGGCTGGCACATTGCGCCACGGTTGTTAAAGGTGGCCGATCATTCTGCAGTCGGATTTACAATGGTATTGCAATACTGAAGTTACCCAATTATAAATGGCGGTTGACTAACGAATTCAGAGAGGAAATTGGCTGGTGGCTGGAATTTATAGATAAGTTTAACGGGTTTACGAAAATTCTTGGTCGCCATGCACCAGTAGTAGCTATATATTCGGATGCGTCTAATTATGGGTTTGGCGCCATTCATGCCGACGACTGGTTTGCCGGTGTGTTTGAAGACACCGATAGCTTAGAGCTAGAAGCAAGGTTGGGCCATAATTTCGCCCCCTCGGACCCATCCTGCGTGTCAGCTCATATTAATGTGAGGGAAATGTGGGCTGCCATTTCGGCTGCTCGCCGGTGGGGTTCGCTGTGGGAGGGTAAGTCAGTCATATTTATGACTGACAGTACTGTAGTCAGTTTCGCAATATCATCTGGTAGGTCAAAGAATCGCATTATCATGGACTGCATTAAATGATTATTTTGGCTGTCTTGTCAATATAACTTTGAGATTTCCTCTGCACACCTCCCTGGAGACAAGAATAAGGTATGCGATGCACTAAGCAGATGGACCACTGTGTCATTGAGATCAGCAATGCAGGCTAACTTGCCTAAACATATGTGTTGCCACTATTTGTTTAACATCGATTAATGTTGCTGTTTTGTTTTTAGATCTCCAAAGGGACATGAAGGAGCTTCAATCACATCACTACGCACCTAACTCGAAGTTGGCGCATAGTATGCAGGTCCGGACTTACATGAGGTTCATAGATTCATTTCCGGGACACTTGATTCCAACCCCTTGTTCATCAACACAAGTGGCACTGTATGTTACCTGGTTGTCAGGATTCTTGAAATACTCGTCCATTACTAATTATTTGAGTGGCCTGAATTTTTTTTCTAAATCACAGGATGCTGAACCCATTGATTATACGTCCTATATTGTAAAGACTGTTGGGAGGAGCTAAACAAAAGTTGGCATGCGAAGTCCGCAGGGCTGCTCCTTTGCTTCCTAAACAATTACTATTGATGTTCTCTTTATTTTCCAATACCTTGGGTCACACAGCCACCAGGGCAGCACTTTTGACGACGGCATTTAGGGGCTTCTTACAAAAGTGTCAAATAACGCATTCGGATTCAATGCTGCTGCATAAGGATATCACGTTTCACGACTAGGGTGCCCTCTTAGCTATACGTAAGTCAAAAACGATTCAATTCAGTCAGGGGAAGCTGTTAATTCCGTTTACCAGGGTGGCGAATACTGACCTTTGTGCGGTATATTGGTTAGAAAGGCACTTTGCCAAAACACCAGCGTCTGAGGACGCATCGGCCTTTTTGGTTCCGGGTTTGTATGAACCCTTAGTGCCTCTTACTTACGAGGCTGTTCAGGCCACGATTAAGCATTTTGCGGAGTGTGCTGGCTTACTTCCGGAGGACTATTCATGTCACTCCCTACGTCGAGGGGGGTGCACCTTTTTAGCGATGCAAGGTGCTTCCCTCGAAGAAATCAGGACCAGGGGTGATTGGTCATCAGATACTGTCTTTAGATACATTTGTACGCCACTTTCTGATCGCATACTGGCAGATATGCGTGTCACGACGGCCCTCGCAGACACTAGTTGATTGGCTAGGGTCGCGAGCTTCCGTGGCGGGTTGCCCAGCCAAATATGATTATGGTTGAGTCATGGTTACGGTGTGATGATATAAGCCAAATAAAAATAACTATATTCGCCTATTAGTTTCTGTGTTGGTCTGCCCCTCCTACACATGCGTATATCTAGGATATACTGGTGTAGGGAGGGCGCAGAGTTCCCCTGTTGTAACTATTGACTGTTGGGGTTCGAATCCATCAGGTGGAGCCACCGCTCCACCTTTCCTCGCCCCTTCCCTGTAGGACCGCGGCCATTCCCTCGCTCACATTGACCAGGCAACACCTGCTCCTGTCCTGTTCTCAATTTTTTTTTAGGTATTATAACTTGATTATTGCTATTTCACTTATGTTATTGTTATGGTCTTGATGCTTATGCTACACTATGTGTGATTAGCCTTGATCGCTTATTATTGTTATTATTATTATTATTATTATGGGTAGGGCGGGTTTCCCAGCCAAATATGGTTATGGTTGAGTCATGGTTACGGTGCGATGATATAAGCCAAATAAAAATAACTATATTCACCTATTAGTTTATGTGTTGGTCTGCCCCCTCCTACACTAATCACTTGTCTACCATCAGCAGAGGAAGGCTACTATAAAGAACTAGTCAGTAACGAGAAGCAAAATCTTTATACCCTCTGGAAAATCTTTGGAGACATCATCAACCCACATGAAGCAAAAATGAAAAATCAAATTGACAAACTAATCTATAGCAATAAAACAATGACAAAGAATGATCATATCGCCATTAAATGAACACTTCTGTTCAATTGGTGAAAAACTTGCAGCAAAACACACCAGTAATAACATAGCACACAAGCAATATCTTAAACACCCAAACTCACATAGTTTTTTTCTTAGTCCCACCAATGAACAAGAAACACTAGAAGAAATAAAGAAACTAAATCCTAATAAATCAAGCAGACATGACAATATTTCGCCACTCTACTTGCACCATCTATTTCCCACATAATAAACCTATCATTTGAAAATGCTACTGTTCCTGAGATTCTCAAAGTTGCAAAAGTAATACCCATCCATAAGAAAAATACCTAGGTGATAACTACAGGCCAATCAGCCTACTCAGTACCCTGAACAAATTAATGGAAAAACTAATGTATAAAAGAGTTGACCAATATCTTAACAAATACAAAATATTATACAAATACCAATTTGGATTTAGAGAGAATCACTCAGCAATAATGGCCCTGACTGAAATCTTAGACAATATACTACAAGACCTTGAAAATGGGAAACATGTTGCAGGAGTCTACTTAGACCTGAGCAAAGCATTTGATACCGTAGACCATGACATCTTACTCTCAAGACTTAGGCACAACGGAATTTGAGGCCAGGGACTTAAATGGTTTGAGAGTTACCTAAGCAATAGAAAGCAATTTACATACATAAACAGTAAACAATCCAAGCTAAACTCAATCAGCCATGGTGTTCCTCAAGGTTCTGTCCTGGGACCTCTTCTATTTGTGATCTACACAAATGATGTAGTCAACTGTACAAAACAAGATGTCAAAACAAGGTTATTTGCAGATGATACCAATGGCTTCATAACCTCAAATTCACCCAAACAACTATGACATTCAATTAAAACATTCCTTTCAGATATATTTACATCTTGCAATGATAACAAATTAACAGTAAACCTGAACAAAACATGCTACACAATATTTAAAAGCAGAAGTATAACCATTTCTGATTACCTAAACAACATAAAGATCAACAATAACAGAATAAAGAGAGTCCCTTCTGTGAAATACCTAGGTGTAATTCTAGATGAAAACCTCAACTGGGATGAACATATTGATAACTTAAATAATTCAATCATTAAAACAGTTAACTCATATAAAATAATCAGACGACGAGTACAAGATATGCATGCATATGTTTACTCCAAAATTCAGTATGGTATAGAGGTGTATGGGAGAGCTAAGTTATCAGCCCTAAAAAAGGTACAGGCACAACAAAACAGAGCCTTGAAAATACTGTATAGCAAAGACTATCTCACCCCAACTAAATCACTTCATAAAGACCTGGACTTACTTATGGTAACTGACATTTATAAAATATAAATTGCAAAATCTCTTCAAAGAAAACAATCAGGTCCATTCCCATAACACACGACAGATAAATAACATACATCACAAACACACTAGAAACAAATATGGCAAAATAACAACTGAAAACCAAGGAACCAATATCGGGAACTCAATACCACTAGAGATTAGAAACCTTAAAACTATGAAAAACTTCTGTAATTAACTAAAGATAAGCTATCTCAATGCATACTAAATCGATTACGAGTATAGAATATATATAATAGGACATAGTTGTCATTAACTAGTCGCATAATTTAAAATATCAAGTGGATATGGCAAAGAACATAAAATGTACCCCTCTTAACATAGATGCAAAATAACTACTGATACTGCATGTAAGTACATGAATCCATGACACAATATACATATAATATTCCTATCATTACTTTGTTTTTGACTAACTGTTAAGAGATGCATCAGTATCTCATCATAATCATTAGTTAAAAATGTAGCTTAAGTTTAATCATTTGTTATTGTCATCACTTGCTCATTCACATCATGGAGACCAGCTAGATAAGCATCGCTTTTCTAGGATCCTTTCTTTCTGTAAGGAATTTGTATGCATTTATTGTATCACCTCAGTTTATTGTAAACATACCTTGCAGAGAGTTAAAATAAAAGAATTGAAAAATAATGAATTAATGCAGCATCTCTGCACTTGTTTATTTCACAGGTGGCTTGAGCAGATGAAAACCGTGCTGACTACTGAGACCCTCCAAGGGGATGAAACTGTCTGTGGGCTAGACACCATGCCAGCCTTCAACCAGCAAATGCAACAGCAGAGAGCAGTGTCCCAGATAGCACAGAGCCATCAGGCCGACATTGGCCAGTCGGTGGCTGCACCGTCGGGCCAACGGTGGCAAACTGCCGTCGGGCCGAGGTTGTTCTGTCCACTGACCGGCCGTCGGGCCAACAGTGGCAAGCCACCCATAACAGCATTGTAGGCAGGCTATATGAAATCAATACAGGCAAGAAGAGAAAGGAAAAGTATAAAGAATAAAAATAGAGTGAGAGCTTGCACCCTCAGGTTTATTATTATATAGTGGTACATGGATCTGATATGGCATACCACCTGACCAATATCTCCAATCAGCAACAAGCATTTCTAGTTCCATCAATGAACAGTAGGCATTCTGGGGTCACCATGGCTACTGTGATCTTCCCACCACCACCATGCGGTGTGGCTGCTTAGCCTGCACCTGCCTGCTGTGTGTGGCAATCCGGGGGGGAGGGGGTAGTGAGTAGAGCTCTTGGGGCTCCTTACCCACTATCACTAATGCCTCATTCACACTATCTACCTAATACACAATGACTATTGACCATAAGTAAAGAATCACCAGGAACTACATAAATACATTCATGCACCTGGCCCTATATATCATTTACATTAATAGACCCTTTGTGCTCCTTCATAGACTATTTGCATTCCCCACCAATGCGTTTCATCAGAATATTTTACACAGTACTCCGCCCCTCCACTTCTTACCACCTGCCCAAGCAGCATAGAAAGAAGTTTACAATACTACGTTGTACTTACATTACCCATATCGTTTCCATTAACCAATAATGAATAATAACTTAAATCTAACATGTTTTAATGGATAAGGTTTTCTGACTTCGAATAAAAATAATAATAACAAAATTATTTTATTTTATTTTTATAATCTCAATTTTAAATCAGTTTTGAAGAATTTATCGCATTTCTGATATTTAATATGATGTCTTAAGAAGCATCTGAACAATTTGCGATCATTTTTAGATTAATCCAACCATTGTTCAACTTTGTGACCGTTTAGAGGTCTTATGTGACACCCTAGAGGTACATTTCAGTCTCAAAGCATCGATCTTACATTAGTGCAAATCGGATTTGGCGTCTGCTATCATTTAGTCTAACATCGATACGCTTGTCCCGTTATTTTGTATTACCGACTGTCAAACTCGAAGAAACCTGAAGACGTCGATGGTAGACGCGTGGTTGCTTGACAGGTCTTCATTGAGTTAGCATTACGGATCTCAACCCTATGAGAAAACAAGGCTTAAGCGGTTTGAATCGATGACCTAGTTTTGTGTACGGACTATTTTCTTGCAAAACCAGACCAAATTCTTCGATTTCACCGAATATAAGTCGTTTTGAGTCAAAATAAAGGCAGAAATTGAATAAAAATGTCTTTTTGTACCACACAAGTGTTAAACATCAAATATCAGTTTTAACAAATATAATCACGAACGACAGAATGCCACATAGTCACAGCGTTAACTTAGCATCAAAAGGTAAACAAAGCAATGACAGTGGTTCACGTCAAACTTTGAAATCACAACGCTCGCATCTATATTATTATATAATAATAGATCCATAGCTTTTAGCTCAAGTTTCAACCATTCTGTAGTGGTATTATGATCTTCTCCAGCAGTTGCCATTGATTTTTTATGTTAAATGTTTCCATTGGTGAGACGTCAATTTTCCATTGAATAAATATATGCCAGTGTTCCTATCTGAACTACTGCATCGCGTTGCGATATTAATGAAGTCGATCCAGTTCTAGCTACTCACTATCGATCCAAGCACCAAGTCTGTATATGCCAGTGTTTTCATAGACTACTGCATTGTCCTGCGATATTGATGATATTATCCGGTCGTAGGAGAAAAGGCAACCAATGACTTCTTCAATACATAGACATTATCGATCTATAGTATCATTTTGCATTAAGCTTAATAACTTCGCGTTCAATTATCTGATATTTATTCAATAAAATCTTTTTAAATAATGCAATTCTCAAGTTTTAAATCTATAACCTATAGATTATATAACTATATGCATTTTCAGTTCAAAGATCATTAATATGTTCCCAGAACAACATCAATAATGCCAATGATAGCACAAGTTAATAATATGTTTTATAATAAATGCAATGTTCAACATTTTATGTCCATGAATTTTCAATTGAAACAACTTTTTCATGAATTAAATGACAATATTCAACACTTCATCCAATGAATTTTCAAATGAACAACCTGTCATGACATATTTATGGCTATGAGTTTTCAAATGAACCACAACTTCATGCAAAAATGATAATATTCTAACCAAATTATGTTCATGAATTTCAAGTGAACCAACTTTTTCAGGACAATAATTCAGGACACGAGACGGAGCTATAGTATGGCAATTTATACAGGATAGGAAGGCATGGTAGTAAGAGTGATGTGAGGTAATCGACAATGATCAGGCATGGGTTATAGCAATATAGCAGCATGTAGGTTAAGTTCATGGTTATAATAGAGTAATGAGGATAGAGTTATAACAGTGTAGTATCAGATAGGTAATGTTCATTGGTCCGTAATGGTCCGTTAGTCATAAGGACAAGAGTTCAGCTAGGTAGTTAGTCAAATGAGCAAAGAGATAATGAGTGTGTCGGGTCAACATAAGGTCAAATAAAGGGGGAAAGAGGTCAGTGGGGGGAGTCATTGGTCGTGTGGTGAGGGGTCTGTGCGTGACCCGGGCCTCAACCAAATAGTGTGGAGAGTGCCCAGGTCGCGACCGAGAACGCGTCGGCCTTCACGTACTGGTGTATGGCGGTCGAGCGCCAATGACCGAGGTCTTTGACGTCCTGTAACGTGGCGCCCGCCCGTGCGCATTCTTGGGCGGCGCCCCTCCTGAGACTGTGGAGCGTGTAGTCGTCCGGTCGGTGGGTCCGATTGCTGGCGAGGGCCCAACGTATGGCACAGGTGAGGGTCCAGACCGTTAGGGGGGGGGTGTGATCGGCTATGAAGGCGGGGCCGGAAGTCGGGGGGTCGGTCGTGGTGGCGTAGCAGAACCAGGCGCGCACCGGGCAGTACCGGGACCCGGGGATCACCGGGACGCGTATCGCGTACGAGCTGGGTGTCGATCCCTAAGTGTCGAATGCGCGGACCTTGCCCGACTGAAGAGACACCCATGTCCTAGCAGCACTCAGGTAGTTCATTATAGCACCAGGGGACCTTAGAGTGGTGGTGAGGTCCAGTATGTAAGAGGCAATGTTCATCTGTGTTGGTGATACGGGGCTGTAAGGGGCATTCCGGGTGTGTCGAAGGTATGCCGCAGTCTGAGTTCGCTTGTTTTTCCATGTCCTAGCTGCTAGGCCTGCCCGGAAGAGTTGGGCGATTCCGTCCTGCTCGTGTGTGCCTGGGGGGAGAGAGGCAAAGTTAAAGGATCTCCCCAGGCTATATATCGGCCAGGGGCGAGTCATCATGTCGAACCCTTATCCGTGCGAGGTCCATATCGTCAACGAACTGTTCGGTCGGATGACGTGCCTGGTCGTCGAATGGGGCCCTACTGAGCGCATCGGTGAAGGCAATGTCTGCTGCGGGTTTATGTAAGACTCGGACCTCGCAGGAGTTCAGGGCGGCGTATCTCCAGATGGCTCTCACACAGGCGCATAGGACGGGGTCCTTGCCCGCGCCAGTCGAGAGGAGGTTCTGGGAGGCCTGGTTGTCAGTGTTTACGAGTGTCGAGTAGTCCTGGGGGTTGGGGGGCCCTAGAGCGTGGAGGGCCACGACCAGGTTTAAAGCCTCGAGCTGATGTATTGTGTGGTGTTCGCTGAGGAGGTCATCGTCATAGGATTCCGAGATATAGACAGACGGGGAGTGTGCCCCTCCCGCCTTGAGGGACGAGTCACACTCGATGACCCATTCGTGGAGGGGCGGGGGGCGAAGGAGGATGACCCCGTTGCTGGTGTGGGCATAGGACAGAAACCAGGTGATATCCTTGATCATGTCGGTCGTTACCGGGTGTTTTCCTGTGTAAGGGGCGCTCCTGAGAGCGTCGAGGATGCGGTTCATGAACCTCCGCGCCGGCCAGACGCACTTGGCTATGTGTTGCAGTCGTCCAACGTGGCGCTGGAGGTCCTTCCTGGACTCTTGGGTCTGGTCGGTCCATGCGGCGCATTCCTCGACCACCTCACTGAGCTTCTCGGCTGGGATGCGGACAGTCATATCGACGGTGTGGGGGGTACACATTTATGCGGGGACAGTACCAGTCTGAGGTCAGCAGCGAGGTCGGTGGCGGCAATGTAGGCCTTCACTGCCTCCTCCTCGGTGGCCGCCGCCCCGACGAAATCGTCAAGGTAACATAGTGCATGATGACCTTTTTGGCGGAGGAGGTACACCACTGCATTGGTGGTACGGGCGCATGCCATCGAGGAGGTGCGGCACCAAAAGGGTGGGGCAGTGTCAAAGTATGTGCTTTTGTCCAAGGTTATGCCGAACAGGGGAACAGACAAGGGGCAGGTCCGCAGCTGACGATAGGCCCTGGCTAGGTCTATCGTCCAGATGTACGTTCCTCATCCAAGCCATGTCACCTCGTCCGTCAGGTTGGTTATGTTCGGTAGTGTGTACGTCACTGGTCGTCCCTGGTAGTACCCTTTTCATATCCCCGAGTTGACGCTTGCACCCTTGGGGTAACTGAGGTCGACGATGACCCGGCGCTTGTCGGTGTTCTTCTTTGCGTGGGTCATCATCGGGCTCGTCTGTACCCAAGGGCGGAATGGGGGGGCGGAGAAGGGGCCGAGGAGAACACCACCCCTCGACTCACTGCGGACGTACCGACGTATCCACTCGAAGTTGGTGGGGTCCTCATGGTGGTTGTCAGACGTGGGACCAGCGGGTCGTCCGTGGTGTAGTCCGCCGGCCAGCCAAATTCAACTACCTCCGCGTTGGTAGGGACTCACTCAATGTTTGTGCACTGTCTAGCACCCGGTAGGTCGTTGGCTCCTCTTTGGCAGTTTTCGTCCTAGCCACGCCTCGGGTGCTGTAAACCCCAAATTACAGATAAGACACACAACTCCGTTGCCCAGGTCTGTATCAGGAGGGAAACTCACACAATGTTCGTGCTGTGTCTTACTGTCCGTATCCGGTCGTCGGCTTAATCTGCCTGCACATCCCAGCAACACTGCAGGTCCCGGACACCACACTACAACAACAAAAACATTATTCCTCATCAGTGTCAGGAGGAAAACCCCACAATGTCAGTGTACAGCCCACCAGCTTGCGACGTTTGTAACAATGTTCATGAGGTGCTTTGGCCTCACAATGTTTGTGTAATTGTCTATCAGCACCCCCATGTGTGTGTAAACGATCCCTGTTGCTGGAAATCACACAATGTTCATGAAATGCTGGCTGTACACACTGTCTATGGCAATCTCCTCTGACCGTTACCACGTGCCATCGGATACAATGACACGCCTCCAAGGTAAAAAAAAAAAAAAAAAGAATTTAAAAAAAAAAATATATATCAACAAGTCAAGTTTCAAATGTTTTTGACAACAAATTTTTTTCTCAATTATGCACCATCTCCTGCATATATATATAATCTTCCAAATACACACAGTCTACTGCTTCCTTCTGGAACCTCCACAGAACACCTCCACACACGCAATGCAGCCACGTTTGGCTACTTGCTGTTCCTGTGGGTCTGGGATGGCTTCAAGCAGTCTAGTCTTCTCGCTGGTGTGTGAACGCAACACCCGCGTGTTGTAGCTGTCAGAAGGTGGTGGTGGGCGTTTGATCGCCCTGGTTGCAGTCTGGCGATACCCCAGCTCGCGCGTCGTGTCAGGCGAAGTCAGCAGCTGTGTCGCGTCAGGCGAAGTCACCCGCTGTGTCGCGTCAGGCGAAGTGGACTGCTGGGTCAGTGGGTGCTGTGTGAGTGGTGTGTGGGTGGGCACTGTGGTCATCTCCCGACGTATTTCCCACCACGCCTCCCTTACCTCCTCCGCCGTCTCCCCGGTTACGTCATTGCCCGCCGTGCGGGGGGAGGGCGCGTGGTGGGCGGGTCTCTTACATCCGCGTGATGGGTCGACTTCCATCCCCAGGCCGTGTTCAATTACAGGATTGGGCCCGGGGTCGATGGTCATTACAGGATTAGGCCCGTCATGCCACACCACCTGTCTGTGTTGCTGGGGAACAAAATGAGGAAGAGACACACAAGTACCGCCAGGTGCATCCCTGTTATTACATTCTCCATTCACACCTTTAGTCCACACCCCACTCTTGTCACCCCTTTTAGACTCACTCCCCTCTCCCATTACACAACGTTCAACAAACCTACACTGCCTTTTATGGCCTCCATTGTCCCCTGTGCTATCCTGGTCCCCATTGTGCTCTGCTTGTTCTGTGTTTCCAGACCTTTTATGGTTTCCTCGGTAGGTGGCAGGTTCTGTGCTTCCAAGCCCTCTATTTTCGACCTTTAGGTGGGACTTGCCACGAGTCACCATTGTGTGTGTGTTCAGCCAACCAGCCCTTGTGCCCTCACCACTATAGTTCAGTAGACCTGGTAATTGCCCTTGAAATTGCCCTGTGGACAACTGACAATTGTCACCAACCCCAATCTCTTCACTACTTGTGTTGTGTGTGTGGCTGACAGTCTCCCTCTGTTGTAACCGCTGCTTCTTCCTTTGTCCGCGGGTTAGTCTGGAATTGATTAAATCCCACTCCATCTCCCCATCAGCCAATTTCACTTGATCTCGGTTTACTACCCTCTTTCTATTTTCTGGGCCCACCACAGTCACCACAGCTCCCCTGACATCTGTCACAATAAATCCTGGATCAAATTGTCTGTCTAATGGCCCTGGCTCATTAACCAGCAAGAGTACCGCATCTCCCACTTTCAACTGCACAGCATTAGCCCTATTAACTGCTCTGGCTGTATTATACTGCCTGATGATGGCCCTGTTTCTTACTGCTTCCTGCAGTGAATCTGCCAATTCATCAATTCTCCTAGCTGCATTTGATGAAACCTCCCCAGTTTGTCTGTACAGTAGATGTGACTGTGGCTTATTTGGATGTCTGCCAAACTGCAAATAGAATGGTGAAAATCCTGTGGGACCCAGACATGTGCATCTGTATGCTAACAGTGCATCCCCTAAATATTCCTCCCACTCAGCTGCTCTTGAATTCACTAATTTAGCCAACATGCTTTTTAGTGTTCTGTGGAAACGTTCCACCATGCCATTCGATTGTGGGTGGTAGGGGGTGGTGTGTCTTACCTCCACCCCCAACTCTTCCAAATACCCCATAATGAGTTTGTTTTTGAACTCTAGCCCATTATCAGATAAAAATACCTCTGGTGCTGAATATCTGGGTATGTATTCTCTTACTAAATAATCATAGATCCCCTGTGCTGATTTGTTGGGGAGGGGTTTTACCTCCACCCAGCCTGTGCAGTGATCTATGATAGATAGCAGATATTTGTTTCCTTCCTTACTTTCTGGGAATGGCCCTGTCAGATCTGCTGCTACCAACAGTCCTGGAGCTACTGGGAGTGGCATTGCAGTGGGGAGCGGATAATCCCGCTTCACCCGGTTTAGGGAGCATGGTGGGCATTTTGCTATAAATTTGGCAATATCCCCTCTCATGCCTGGCCACCTAAAGTGTTCTTGCACTCTCTGCAATGTTTTGGTCATTGCCATATGTCCCACATCTTTATGAGCCCGCTCTACGACCTGTTCTCTATATTCTACTGGCAACACTAATCTGAGATAGTTTCTTCCCCCTGGTGGTGGGATTAGGGAATACACCAACCCATCCATTAGTATATAATCATTCTGCTCATCCTTTGCCAGGCCCGCCTGTGCCGTGTCAGCCTGCATCTTGCCAATGGATTCCCTGTCCAGTTTGTAATATTCAAAAGGCACCTCTTCCTCCATACCTGCTATCTCTACCACTGACATCTGTTCTGGCTCTTCAGCCACCTCCACTGGTCTCAACCTAGACAGCATATCTGCCCACATATTGGATGCCATGGCAAAATACTGGATTGGAGCTGAATATTCAGCCAACAACACTGCCCATCTCTGTAGGCGGCTGTTCTTCATCTCCTTCTGAAATAGGCATTTTAGAGGCTGGTGATCAGTATAAATCACAAAGTCAGCACCATATAGATATGGCCTCAACTTTATGAGTGCAAAGATCATGGCATATGCCTCTTTTTCAATGGTGGGATAGTTTAACTGGGCTGTATTTAATCTACCACTTATTAGGTGTACTGGCCTCTCTATGCCATTCTCATCCTCCTGTACCAGTATTGCCCCTATACTGTAATCTGAAGCGTCAGTATAGAGTTTGTAGGGTTTTGTGGGATCTGGAAATTTGAGTACCACACAGTCCAAAAGAAGCTGCTTCAGCTCTCTCCAGGCCTTTTGGCACTCAGCCCCCCACTCAAATTTCACAGATTGTTTGGTCAAATGGGTTAGTGGTGCTACCACATCCGCATAATTGACCATTAATTGTCGATAATAGTTGGCAGATCCCAGCACACGGCGCACTCCCTTTTTGTCAGTGGGAGGGGCCATGTCTCTGATTGCAGCAACTTTATCAGGATCTGCTTTTAGACCTTCTGCACATACCACAAAACCCAACAGTTTGACCTCTATCAGGCCAAATGAACACTTGGACTCCTTAATGACCAGGCCAGCCTCCTCTAGGGTGGCCAAGACCGCTGCCACATGAGCCCTGTGTTGTGTCTCATTCCTGGAATAGATGACTATGTCATCTAGGTAGATCAGGCATGATTTCCCCAGGAACTTGGCTAGAACTGAGTTCATCATGCGTTGGAACACTGCAGGTGCATTAGTCAGACCAAACTGCATTCTTTTAAACTGAAACAGTCCCCTGTGGGTACTGATTGCCGTCTTCTCCCTGCTGTCTGGGTGCATTCTTACCTGCCAATAGCCTGATTTTAGGTCTATGGTGGTGAAGACTTTTGCATCTGTGAGTTGGTCAAAGATGTCTTCGATTCTGGGCAGTGGGTAGGCATCTTTATGCGTTACCTCATTCAGCCGCCTATAATCCCCACATAACCTAATAGAACCATCCTATTTCGGAACAACCGTTACAGGACTCGCCCATGCACTGCGACTTGGTTCTATTATGTCCTCTTTCAACATCTTCTCCAATTCTCCCTCTACCAGTTTCATTTTGGAGAGTGGAATTCTGTATGGTCTCTGGTTAATTGGGCGGGCATCCCCAGTATCTATGGTCATCTCCACCACATCTGCAGTATTCAGTGCAGCCCCCTGGGTGGGAAACACTGTGGGGAACTTTTTTTCCAGTACTCCACCTCTGAGACTATCCCTGACACACTAGCACATGTAGCCTCTGTGCCCACCCACCTGTGCTCCTCACCATTCAGAATAATACTCATATCCGTGTAGGACAGCACGGCGTCACACTGTTGCATGACATCCGTCCCTATCAGGATATCATGCTGCAACTCACCTACCACACAAAACTCACACTCCACTCCCACCAGGGTGACCTTCCCCACTCCCTTTGTAGGAATCAAATGTCCTGAAAGTGAGCGAAGCCTCAACCCTTGCCTGAGCTTACCTCTGGCATAACCTCTCAACTTATGATCATTACAAACTTTGCTTCTCATCATGCTTTTACTGGCACCAGTATCAATTAACCCTGAGTATGAAATTCCGCCCAATTCCACTTGAATAGATGGTCTTCGATCTGATGCCTGTCCTAGTTTCCCGACTGTGTGGGACCTGATCTTGCCGGTACGGTCAGCCGCACCTGCCTGCACCTTTCTTGGTGATTAAATATATAATCCCGGTGGTAGTTATGTGCACAATAACTACACCTTACTGTCTCTCGCCCGGGACCTTGGTGAGACTGTCGAGGGGCGCGCCCCATTACCTGACGTGGTGCCCTCCTTCTCTCACCTCTATTCCCCTGATTAATTATGGGCAGTGTTGGTGCAGTCTGCACCACCACTGTTGATGGTGGTGCCGGTGCAATTGCCAATTGTGCAGCATGTACTGGTCACTCAGTGCATTCTACCAGCATTTTCCGGAGGCTTTTGATCTCCCCCTGGAGTATTTTAAATGCTGCCCTATCTGCACCAGCCCCACCTGGCTCCACCCTTGTGTGCCCTTCTATGGCCCCTATCTCCATGGGTTCCTCCAGCCTATGAGCCCCAGTCAGCCTGCCCCCTGGCCCTGCCAGGCCTTCCTCATTCTCCCTGGCTATAGACATGGCTGCCTCTAGGCTAGCTGCCCTGGCCAGTCGTACATTCAGTCTGACCACTGGCTCAATCAAAGAGTCCTCAAACCTTTTAATTACCATGCCATGTACTGCGCCCAGCTTTCTTAGTCCTTTCTCTGCCCAAGCCCTCTGTACCGCCGTACTGTATCGCATACAGTACGCCGACATGAGCTCCCCTTTTTCTTGCTTTAGTGTGAACACTATATCAATTAGGGCAGTGGCTTCCCTGGTTGTTAAGAACAGTCCTACCAGACGTTCCCAGACCTCCTCCCATGAGCTATTCGCATCATCTTCATATACTGAGTATATGACCTCATAGAGGTTGCCCTTAGAGTGACTGAGTGCAAACTTCACTACATCTGCTCCTCTGGCCCCGGATACTCTACCTGCCCGGCCAACCTGCTCTACCCAGCTCCTCAACACTCCCAGATCTGAACCATCCACTGTGGCTATCTGTCTTCCCTGGTCTTTAAGATCCCGTACAGCCCTCTCTTCTTCCTTAATTTGATCTCTCCTTAGAGCCAGGCGCTCATCCCCCATCATTTCATCCCGCATGAGTTGTGCCTGCTCTCTGTTGGATCCGGTCCCAAGCTCCCTAGTTTCCCTGAGTACCTTAGCCTGCATATTGAGTTAAATATAATAATTTATCCCCATCTGCTGGTAGCTGTTCTGTTGCCACCCCAGCTGTGAACCAGTCAGCAAACCCCCTATTCGATTCTGCCTCTGCCATTGTCCTGTCTGTACTGACATCTGGAACAATTCCCCTCCTTTTATCTACTTCACTGGCCCTGGAAGCTCTGGAGCTGGCCCTGAAAGCTCTAAACCTATCCAGGTTTATCCCTTTTATTAACTTAAGTTACTTTAAAGCCAAAGTAAGATATATAACAATGACAAACCTCATAAGGCCACTTCTCATAAAGCTGCAACCACTGTGTTTTAATATAACAACTTATTGGGTGATACCAATTGGATATTTTTAATTAGCATCCATATAAGCATCTAATCCTAATATGACTATATTCTTCAAACAGTCCCAGAATGCTCAATTTTTAGAGTTAACTTGCCCTAAATTCAGTCACTAATGTACCAGAATGTCTTGAATAAAGTCAGCTTTCTCCATACAACTCCACCTGTCTGTGCATATATTCATAGAAATCCTATCTATCTGTCGACACCAACACCATATACCTTGACGTACCGACGTGCAACTCCCCTAACTGTCGATATATTAAAAAAAATAGATATATATATCGACGTATATCAATGTCCATCTATCCTGCTGACTTCAATATATATCAAGACAATATATATATCGACCTATCTCAATGTCCAACACCCTTAACCGTCGATACAATATATTTCAAAAACAAATATATCGACGTATATCAATGTCTAACTCCTAAACTGTCGATATATTTCACATCAAACACACATCGACATACCAGTGCACAACTCTTCTAACTGTCGATATATTTCAACCAAAATACACATTGATGTACCAGTGTACAACTCCGTCGATATATTTCAAATAAAATATATGTCGATGTACCGGAGCACAACTCCTTCTATCTCTCGATATAATTCACAATAAATCTATATCGACGTACCGGTGTACAACCCCTTCTATGTCTCGATATAATTCAAAATAAATCTATATTGAGGTACCGGCGCACCACCCTGTCTCAAACTCACAATCTCACTCTTCTACTTCGCACTTCTCATTTCTTATTCTTTCGTTTGAAATGTTTAGAATGTAGGGATTGAGATTTGCGTTTTGTTTGATTCTTCTTCTTCTTTTTGTTCTTCTCTTCACAGCTTTTACCTCTTCTCCCTTTTATTCCTCCATTCGACTGACGCATGCGTTCCTGCATCAATCTACTTATAGTAGATTGATGCATTTCTCTCTTCTTCTTCTTCTTCTTCTTCCTACTTCTGCTTTTCTCATCTTTTCTCCTTTTCTTCTTAGAGGGAATCATGCTGTGATTGATCTCCCCCAGCATGTTTTCTGACATTAGATTTATTCGCTCTTGCTTTTCCTTGGTTTGCTCTAATACATGACTAACTGGTGAAACCATCTCTATTTTGGTTGAAGATATCTTTACATGCTTCAAACTGGAAATAGTTTTAAAGCTATTCTTAGGCTTTTTGAATGCTGTGATACACTTAGCATTAGAATGAAGCACCCACCTGTTAGAGCTAGTTTGTGAATTTCACTTGATAAAATCCAGCTATTGTAAAAGGAATCATATGATTTCCATTTTACCAAAGAATACTTAAAAAAAATCTTTAACAGTTTCATAAATAATTGTTTCTATCTCAAATAAAGTATCATCACTCACTCCAACCTTTTGCAATTCTTCAGGATAGAACCATCCTTCAATAGGCGAGTTATCCCATGCCTTGACTTTATATTTTTCAAACCCTTGTTTAATTTTTGCGTTCTGTTACAATGAAAATTTCCTTTGTCCACTTTTCATCATAATGTCATGTAAATGGAGAACTTAAATATGAGAGCTTCACTCGATCGTTGGTTTGAAAATTAAAAACGCTCGCTCTTCCTGTGGTAGTTGCTGAATCATTTCTGAGATATTGATAATGCCAAAGTTCACTCTTATCCTTTTCACAGAAAGCTTTTCGCGGAGTAGTAGCAATCCATTTATGCTCACTATCATTGTAGGCTGCTGTTACCGCTTGCAGTGAATCACTCCAGTTAAAGCTATGAGTTGCTTTGAATAATCTAGCCAAGCGAGCTCGAAGTGTTTGAATCACACATTCAGCCATATGTGCCTTACTCTCGCTATTTAAGGTGGTGAAATGATTGATGTTTAGCAATTTAAAATATTGCTGCATCATTTGTGCAATGAACTCTGATCCTCGATCACTGCGGATATTTTTAGGAGGAGGGGGATTACTTTTTTAAATGTTTTCAAACCCTTCTTTAACAGAAGAAGCTTGAAGATTGAGTAATGGTCTAGTTATTAGATATCTTGTAAATACATCAATGCAAACTAAAATATAACCATAACCAGAATTATGATCTTTATAAAACATCATGGAGAGGGTGTCAACATCAAATTGATAATGTTTATCAGATATAACTAATCGCTCACGTTTATATCTACGTGGAGCTTTCTTAAAAGTTGAAAAACTGTCTTGCGATTCTAGCCATTCACGTATTTTGCGAAGAGATATTTTTAATTTCTTCTCCGTTTTAACTTCAGTATAAAGTCTATTGATTCCTGATAAACTTCCAGGATGACTAGGATTGAAGTATGTGTCATGAAGATATCGCTTCTCTTCCTCAGTTAACGATGGGAGAAGAACTTTCGCCATTCTTCATTCACTCCTTTTCTTCTGTTTTGCCTTGTGATGACACCGGATGAAGTCTGTTGTCTAGTGGAGTCAGCAGGTGAAGATTTTGTTGAAAGTGAATTTAGCATCAGTGATCTAACCTTAATCTTTTCCTTATTGATAATCTTCTTTTTTTTCTCTTTTTTTTTTTACACCACTTGTTCTCGGAATTCCAGGAGGAGGAGGAGGATGATGAGGAGGAGGAGGAGGAGGAGGAAGATGAGACGATGGTGACGTCGTCATCGTCGTCGTCGTCATCGCCGTCGGAGAAATGTATGCCCTCTCGCCGATCGCGGCGTATAGAGGAGGAACAGAGTCGACAGGATGGCTCAAAGGTTGATCTTTTTTCCTTGACTTTTTTTCTTCTTCTGGTGTGGATTTTTATTGATAGCAAATTTATCAATAACATCTTTATCAACATCAATATCAACTGCATCATCATCATCAATAAGTTCACTGGGTGTTATGGTGTTGTTTTTATTCCCCTCCTCCTTCTTATATCAAAGGTAGGAATCATATGTTATGGTTACATACTTCCTCATGATAAAACCCCTAACAATCCTGGCTTAATTGAAATGAAAATCGCATACAGTTTTTTATGATGTAGCTGAAGCAGGCGCAATCTTGCGTGCTCATTCAGATGAATAAGATTGTGAATTAGTTTCTTATGCTTTTCCAATAAACGCTTAGTATTTCTGGAGATGGATAATTTTGATAATGCAACTAAAATCTCAGCAATGCATTCAATCTGTTTTCGACTCGCCGTCACCAATAAAGCTTTAGCCTGCTCAGGTCTCGACTTCAACAACAACAAAATAAACTCCTTGCAATGCTGAATATGTTGTGATGACATGATGTATGTGCAAACAGTTTTTCTTCCCAATGAATGAAGAACATCAGAATCCGAGGTATAAATAACTCAAATGTGTCTGTGTACTTGTGTGTGAGTGTGTGTGTGTGTGCTTCCTGAATGAAAGAATGAATGAATGAATGAAAGATTGTGTATGAAGCCCCACATACACTCACATTCAATTGCATAGAGACTCTCATGCATCCATACATATAATCCTCCATGTAAGAAGCAGAGGCTAAGATGGTAAGGGCGACATCAGTTTATTCATTGCACAGCGAGAAATGGTGACAACCATAGGAAGGGCAATTAATGCATAACCTTCAATCATAACAGTAACTTGAGTTCCAGTTCAACAAACAATTAGCAAATCAATGTAGTGGGTCATACTGACCATCAACTGACATCTGGCTGGACAATGCCAAGGGCGCATGCCCAACCCAGCTAAGAAGAAAGAAAAAGAAAAAGGAAAAGAAAGGAAAAAGAAGTGCGTAGGACGACTAACCGTCCAGCAACGCACAGCCATCAATTGCATTAGCTGCACGCATGTCATTCAAAATGCGGTCTGCTAACGGCAAGGCAATATACTTGTATACGCACTCTGAACGCCAATCTCCACGAGTCTTAAGCTCCTCTATTGACGCCCCCTGCATGCGCAAAAAGGTGCATCCTCCCCTCCTCAACGAGTGGCAGGAATAATCATGAGGGTCTAGACCTGACAAGGCACATAAATATTTAATTGTAGACTGGAGAATAGAATAAGTTAAAGGCATGTACCCCCCGGCATGTGAAGGCACCTGAAACGCTGGTGCGTCAGCGGACATAGGGATCTGTGCAAAATGCAATTTTGTCCAATATACCGCACACAATCCTGAATTTGTCATCACCGCTATCGGAATTAATAACTGCCTTTGAGCGAATTGTATAGTTTTCGACTTCCTTACTGAAACTAACATACCCCATGAGAAGAACTGAAAATCTGAGCGTAACAAGACCGAGTCTGAAAGCGTTAGCTGACACTTCCGAAGCAACCCACGGAACCCTGTCAAAATTGCAGCCCTTGTGGCAATATGCCCAATTGATTGAGAAAGAAAACTAAACATAGTTAATAAATCCCTAGGTAATAACGGATTTGCTGTGTGTACTTGACACCCCAGTAGACGTTTAACACCTCCAAGCATGGTTTTAATTGTATGATTTTTATAATCTATTGGAAGAGCATTTTCTGATCTCAAGAAAAAATTCAAAGCCGATAAATAGTTAGTAATTGAGCTATAGGCCAATGAATGTGACAACCAAGCTATATATAATGACACTTGAGTTGGCGAACAAGGCACTGGAGCCAACAAACCTCCAAATTCTTCAATAAATTTAAAGAACTTTTTCATTTGCACCGAACGCATCACCAGACTGTTTGGCGCGTAGTAATGCGCGGCGATCGATCTAGCTTCCTTCTGTAATGCCAGTAGATCTAAAACATAAAGCGTTAACAAGTTAAAGATCAAACAAATGCGCACAGCATAAACCTTCAATCCTATCAATCTCACAGATTCTTTGAATTTGATGTGGCGTATCCCACCTGCTCAAACTGTCACAAATAACATTATAATGTGTGCTCACATGCACCGAAGAAATGTTAAAATTATAGTGAACAGATATCAAAAATATTCGCTTCAACCACAATAAGATAGTACCCTTCATCAAGGCCGACCTGACCGTATTATTGTCTGTGACAAAAATTATATTCCTATCTCGCCAATGGGGAGCCCAGCGGTCTACAGCAGCAACAACTGCCCACATTTCTTTAACATTAATATTTTCATGAGCAATGTCATCTGGGGAATATACCTGATGGTGCGACAATTTATTAACCACTTCATTGTTATTAAAAAACCCTACACACCAATCCATTTCGTGCAGTGCACCATACCCATGCAAAGAAGCATCAGTGTATACAGCAAAAGTTTCTGTTTGATTCTGCAGCATTCGCTTCTCACCATTAAATTTGTCTACAAAATTCAACCACCAGGTTATCTCTTCACGAAATGCACTATTAATTCTATATTTATGATACGGATGCTTCAAAGTTTTAACCGCACCATGAATTCGAGCAGAAAAGGAGCGACCCCCTTTCACCACTACAGCACAATGCGAAAGCCGCCCACCAAGATGCTCTAATTCCTTTCGCGTAGCCTTCTTCCTGTTCTCAAAAATTTGCAGATGCTCCTTCAGCTTCAACACTTTGTCTGCAGGAAGCTTAAGTTTCAAAGTAATTGTATCTATTTCAATACCTAAATATCTAACATTGGTAGCAGGATTTATTAGCTTAGGAAAACTCACATAAAAACCTAATCTACGCAATATAGCAACCAAACAAAGTTGCTGCCTAATGCAGTCTTCATAATCTGTCCCGAGCACCGCAAAATCATCCAGATAGTTCACTAACCTGTGATTACCCTCCCTAACTGAACAGCGATATACAAAATTGGACACCTTACTGAATATATACGGACTTGATGATAGTCCCATTGACAGGCGATTATCTAGGAAATATACATCTTTACCCTCAATTTTCCATACTAATCCTTGCTTCTCTCTATCAGATGGATGTATAGTTAGGGCTCTGTATGCATCCTTTATATCTATTACAGATATATAATCCCCCTGAACCAACATCCCAATTAAAGTATCCACACTTTTATATTTAAATTTGCAACATGTGTCTGAAACATAATTATCAACTGAACGCATGTAAGGTCTACTACAGTCTATTATAACTCGATATCCTTCACCAGCTGGTTTTGGAACACAAAACAAATTATGAGAACAAATTGGCAATTTATTAGTGCGTGAAATATAACCTTTCTCCAATTCCGACTTCAATTTACGCGTAATGAACGCATCATGGTCAACATTAACTTCACCAGAATAAGTATTATTATAACTAGAAGAAAAATCATAATTAATTATTTTGAAACCAAATATGGCTCCATGTAAAATGTATTCCCAATCAGGATCAACGTCCCCCCGAAAAAAAGATTCGACAAAAACTCGACACGGTTTAAATTGCACCAGCACACCAGCAACATAATGTATACATTCACAAACACCCCTAAAGCACGTCTCAGTTACAACTATAGTGCACTCAACCCCACTTGAGTGCCTATCAATAGCTGTCAACGTATAACCCATTGGACAATTAATTACCTGTAACCAATTTGAAACCACTGGGACACATTCAGGTATTTGGAAAACTGACCTACTTATAGTCTCACTACGTGCCAAAGGAATTGGCCTACTGGCAGAAGCAATGTCTAATAGAGTGTTGGAAGCACACCCTTCCACGTTCATAACTAGCGAAGTATAAGCAAGTTTTCCATTAACATTTTTAGCATTAATATATATAAATTCACTATTTAATTCAAGATGGAGTTCATTCAAATGACAGTTCAGCAACTTCCTCCTGCACTTTCAATCTCTACGACAACTGCCCCTCTTATGGCTACAGCTGCCACAACGGGAACACCAATGCCCAAAGTCACAGGTTTTCTCATCACGCACAAAACCCGAGTCACCGTTGTGCGCAAAACAAGGCTTCTTCCCATCCCGCATAAACAATTTAGACGCCGCGTTAGATGACCTTGACGAATCTACTGAAGATTTGTTAGTGTCCTTGAGGTTTTCAAACGCGTAGTGTCGCAAAGCCAAGTCACTATTACCAGATGCGAAAGCAGCGAAACCTTGCCTCTGAGCCAATTTACGCACCCCCGTGTCGTACGCCACATGTGCCGTATTATTAAAATTGTTAATTTTAGCTTTCGTGCAAAGGTAACTTATATGACTTAACATTGCGTGACACGACTCCGCGTCGTCATAGCGCCAGTGTCAGCAAACCAAGCACAATTGGCTTCTATCAGTTCATAAGCATTTAACTTCTTAATTTGTTTTCTGTCCACAGTATAGTGTTTGAGTGTCCACTTACGCTGACGACGTCTTTCAGTACTTGGTGTGCGGCTTCCCGAACTTGAAGAAGAAGACCTGCGCCGTCGCGTCCACCGGCGTGCATGCCCCGACCGGCACCGCCCCCTTTCTTTTGCCGTCACGTCCATTTTCCGCAAATTCTTCCTCCAACTCGTCTTACCGCTGCAAAAGCTCTGCCACCCGCCGCTTTTTTTCTAATGCGTCAACCTTATTCCGCAGCTCCTGCTCATCCTCCGACCCCCTGTTGCCTGCCACACCCATAGCACGCACCTCTTCTTTGACCTGCGACTCAGCCATTTCGACCTCCTTCTGCGGCTTCCCCCGTGTTGCCCGCCTCGTAGCAGACTTGCCTACCGGACATAACTCATTCACCGGCAACATATGTTTTTGCCCACACGAGCCGCAATAGTCTGTAACCGGTAGCATAGGCATAGGCATAGGCATAGGTGCAGGGTGCAGCAAAACGCACAGTAGCTGTTCGGGTGGAGCTGGAAGAACGAGTGACGAGTGATGTCCAACCAGTCAACAGCAGGCAGCTGCACATGCAGCGCCAATAGTCCCCCTGGGTTCAAACCCGGGAACTAGAGTAGTTGGAAAGAGTAGTATAGCCGGAGTCTGCTTTGGCCTTACAGCTGTATACAGTCTTGTATACGAGTTATTTTATTTTATTTTATTTTATTTTATTCGCTAAGGTAAATAGGAAATTACATCCTCTCCCAAAAATATATTAGTATGGAGTTTTGAACGCAAACGAGTAGATGCGGAAATATCTACCACATCGCGTGGGTGTAGACAAATCAATAAACATCCAAATTTTTTAGACTCAACAGCATCCTTATAACTTTCCAACAGCAGTTTACCCAAATTTGTCTGAGACGCTACTCGCTGAATTTGTCTCATATCTCTCGAATTATTCATTATAATCATATATTGAACATTCAGAGAAATGGTTTGTGAACACTTCCCCTGTTCATAAACATTATGACTAACCATAATCACTGAACATCCTCGATGATGTTGAGCACCTAAGTTATTCACCACTTCTTCATTTAAGTCATCTAGTATAATCAAATTGTGTTGAGGAAGATCAGAAAAAGCAAAAATCTTCTCTTTGGATGGGATGCCCTCCATAAATGCAATATCTGTAATCTCTGCATCCATTTTATCAAACAATGGTTGCTCAACTCCATAACAATAGAGAATTTTATGAACAGGAATCTCAAATAGCGTTCGACGTTCGGATAATATCCTATGAATCAATGATGTTTTTCCACTACCTGTGATTCCACTCATGCTAATAGTAACTGGAAATTTCATACCCTGAAAAGCTTGATTATCATCTTCAATTGTAACAATCGACATGCTGATGAGTACTATGATTATGATGATGATGATGATAGAGATGATGCTTTTGAGATGTTATACTCATGAAAGGGGAGAGAGTTATGAGCTTAGTGATGGTGTGATGGAGATGATGATGTAGATGATGATAATGTTGATGAAGATGGTGCTCATGATGATGATGATGATGCTGCTGCTGATGATGAATCGATTGAATCTACAATTGATTTAAACTTTCTCCAGAAACATCCAATAAAATTAGATCCAAGCATGTCTGTTGGATTAGAAATTTCACTCATCCCCATATTAATTCCTGCAGTCCAGTTTTTATCATATCGATCACCAGGATGAATAATAGTACAACCTGAAGGGAGTGATCGCAACTGCACAATCACTCTACTTCTGATTTTCATTAATTTCATGTTAAGAATAGCAATCATTTTTTTCTTGCACACTTTTGTCCACACTTTTGTCCATTCATAGTTTTTCCATAACTCGCATTCCCCATAACCTTAGCAGTCTCCCCCTTAATTTGAAAGTCGGGGTTTGAATCCGCCTCCCTACGAGCATTAGTAATGAACTCGCAGAAACCTCTAAAGCAATATTCTAATCTCCACTCCATCACTTCCCAAATCTTTGTGACCACAAGCCCCATCTTAAGATAAAATTGCAATAGATTAGTAGCGAGCAAAATACGCTCTCCTCGGAGACCACCGACCACAACAGGATCTTCCGAGCTTTTCTTAATTGCAAATTGCGGCATCAGGGAACTCCACTCACCAAATGGAATATCTACATTACAAAATATAGGAGCCATTTCTGAGAAGAATTCCTGAGGAGAAAGCTTTTGCTCCTTCCCTTTCGGCCATATGTCAGGAACGTGAATATCTACTTCCACCATTCCCGTCAGCTCTCCGCTTTCAACAGTGGTCAAAATAGTTTCCACAGAAATGCTGTGAGGATGTTTGATATAAAATGGAGGAAGAATTTCATTTGCAGCTTGCGATATACTCAAATTCCCTTGTAAAAGTTTTTTAAATGCACATTCGTATATTGTAATCAAATTAAAACCGCATTGTTGAATATAGTATTCTCTGGCTAGCGTGTAATGATGTTTCTCTTTCTGTGATTTGATATTTGAGCTTCTAATGGAAGGAGAAAATTAACACTCACTGGCAGGATGTCCATGAAACCAACATCCGTTATATACATAGATAGTATTGTTTTCTCGACAGTATCCATCAGCAAAATAAGGACCAATCTGCACCTCTTTTCCAGGGTTAAGCCTATGTTCAATCCTAATATTGTTTTCTCGCGATTTCCAATTCATCCATTTATACATATCAAGATGTTGCCAGTTGCATTGAGGTTTAAAGTTATTCTGCAACTTTCGTCTAAATGGGAATAAAATTGGGAGTTTTTGAGAGAGGCAATATAAATACATCGCATTAGAATCATATCCCTGAATAGATCGACAAGGTTTCTCGGGGTAATTGGGTAGGAAAGTCTCTCCCACCTTAGCGTATCTTTTAAAAATTATACTTGGTCCCTCAAAGGCGCAAGTTTTAATTTTGGTATATAGATCAGCATCTCGTTCACAAAAACTTGAAAAGAAGCATTCGTTTTCCTTAGCTGATTGGAATAATAATCTGCAAGCTATACCTGGTGCTGAGATAGATGTCTTTAGAGGATTGATATGTAAAGAAATATAGAAAGCCAGCATGTTTTCTACTGATATAGTGAATATAGTGATATAGTGCATGGTAGACAGGAAGTGTGAACACTTATTTGTCTCTCATTTTTTTTGGTACATTAGTTGTCCCAAGCAGGGTAAATCCCAGTCACAGACGACTGGTCTTCCCCACTCCATTGCTGGTCGATAGAAAGCCCGAGCCTACACTTTTACCGACCCAAGGGATTTTTAACCTTCCACACCACATAGACATGGTATGAGAGCAACCGGCCTTTGATGACGCTTTAAGTTATACACAACGGTGGAAATCCAAATTGGCAGAGCTGGGGGCACGGGGAATCGAACCGCTAACCCTCAGATTAGGAGTCTGACCTAGAAAAAAGTCAGACACTCTAACCACTCCGCCACAGAGAACGCTGTGACACACGGTTTTGTATCTAGATTTGCGTAGTAAATTAGGAAATCGCGAAAAGTTGACGTTCCCTTCTCCATCCAGATCATTTGTAAATCATTATACTTCATGCGTCCAGTCTTAGGCAGGGTGGAATCAATATCTCCCTTCTTTTCCCGCTCAATATATGCCTCCTCTAACACATTAACATTTTTGAGTTTAGAATAAAAAGTCTCATATTCAGGAAGAGTGGGGTGAGAAAGTTTTGAAAAAGATGTTAACCATTCATAAGGTAAATAGCTTTTAATATCTGGAGCTGAATAAGCTACAAGAAACTTGGAATAGCTACTTCCACTTGCAAGAAAAAGACTGATATCTAAAAAGGCAAACTTCTTTGTTACAATAGCACTGTATTGATTTGCTTTTCTTTAACAATATAGTTCAATTCATTTTCAAGATTGAAGTGCTTTGCAAATGAAGCTAGCACAGCTGGAAGGTCATACCTACTGGAGTTGAAACCTAAACAAGGAAGACAATAGCAATATGTCTCAAACCGATCCTTTAACTTTTCTATAGATTTCAATATTCGCAATCTTATCTTTTCAGCGCGCTTTGAATCGACGGAGAAGTCGCTTCCGATAAAACTCTTCGCTATGGGTGAGTCAAACAGATTTTCTCCTTCTCCTTTTGCAGCATCATCATCATCATCATCATCATTGAAATCCTCTCCAGCATCTCCTGCATCATCATCATCATCATCACCATCTTCATCGTTGATATCAAGATCATCATTTATATCAATGTCATCATTCATAACAACGTCATCTTTGATATCAATGCCATCATTGATATCAATGTCATCATTGATATCAACCTCATCATTGATATCAATGTCATTGATAACATCTCCCTCACTCTCTCGAGCTGTCACAATAGGGATGTAAGCACTTGAAGGTGAATTATAGGAAATAAATAACTCATTTAACCTCCTATGAATCACCTTCCATCGTGTTTTGATAATATTTTCAACACATCCTGTATTTCACTCAAATAAATCTCCATCTTAGAAAGAAATGTATTTAAATCTTCTTCAATGATGCAATTGGGTTCTAGATAACCGGGAATGTTTGAAGATATGCTAACACAAATGGATTTATGCTCTATACACCACCTCAAATTTCTTTGCTCATTCGCATTAGCTTCATCAATCTCATCATCATCATCATCATCACCACTTTCATTTACTTCTCTTTCCTGGTGAAAAGGTTTTTCAGGAAGTAAACATTCAAAATCCTATACCACAAACCAAGGAAAGTTTTGTAAATGTTGTTCACAATCTATATTTGAACTATCAAGTCGTCAAAGATAGTTTTTGAAGGAGAATACATCCCTCCCGGATATATAAATGTAACCTTATTTGTGCATACTTTCTCATGCTTTACAACTCCTGTCTTAAAACAAAAAAGTTTATCACAATTCCTACAAGCATATTTACTAGCATACGACTCCATACTAGAGATATATCCAAAATGAGAATTGGAAAGATTTAGATTGAGGTCTTCAGAAGCAGTAGAAAATTGAGAGGAATAAAGAGAAATACATGTATCATCTTCTTGCAATGAGTAAACATTTATACTAATATTAAAACAACACTCCAATGTTGGAATATCTTCTAATCTGACACCTTCAAACTTTCTCTTCTTAGTCTTCTGAAAAGTTGTCCATTGTGAATTACAGAAGAACAACCATTCATCACATAATTTCTGAGAAAGCTTTCGCATCTTTTGAAAGTTCTTCTCTGTATGATGAGCTAAACAGTGAAAAAAACATAAATTATTATTGTTACTAATTTTCTAAAAGGATCTGATAGATCTCTTTGCATGAATGTAATCCGGAACATCATTCGCTCTCCCAATAACAAAGGATTTTCTGAAAACATAATAATTAACATTGGTAATGTAAACTTTACACCATTTGGAATTTTCACCCATCGACTGAATAATTCGCTCTACATCTATCTTTCTAATAAAATCAAATAATGCTAATAGATTAGCGTGATTATTAACAGAGCGGGGAAAATAAAAAATTGTGGATTGAAATAAGCCGTGAAATAACGATATTCAGCGGTTTCAATCGATTTCAAAATTATTCCAAAAGCAAAGTTAATCTTAAATGAAGATTTTTCTATCTCATAAATAGAACAAAGATGTTCTTCTATCAATGTGGTATCCCCAGTGAAATTGGGAATAGGGAAGTTATAGATTCCTCTAACTTTTCCCATGATGTGAGGAGCTAAAATAGTATTGCGATTTTCCATATAAAGCAGGCGCAATGGAATGTCAATGTCCTCTCCCTCACCGCAAGGTGGGAGAATATTAGAATCTGTAACCCAAGGTTCTTGATGCGGAGTTGTTTCTCCTGAAGCGTGAATCCATCTATGTGAGATCAAATGTCTCCATGATGGAAATCGTTTACCACAATCTATACAAGAAATATTGTCATTCTTTGAAACGATCTGACTTTTACTAGTAACATCATCAGCATCATCATCATTAACATATTCAACATTTTCATCTTTCCTGAATTGTGGAGAGGAAAAAGCAGTAGCAGAAGATGATGATGATGTTGATGCAGTGGGAGTAGAAATATAATTCCCATGTTGTATTCGCATATGTCTATTAAGAATTCTACTATTCTCCAAAATTTCTGAACATAGAGAACATTGAATTCTATGTATCTTCATATGTCTCAATAAATCTCTCATGTGAGAAAAACTGATTTCACACTGTCTCCACACTTGAAAGTGTTGAAACTAGTAATAGTAGAAATAGTAGCAGGAATAGAAGAGGTAGTAGTAATAGTAGTAGTAGTAGTAGTAGTATCAACAACAGCAGCTGATTGCTCTTTCGAACGTGAAAGTGATCGAGATCGTGAACGTGAATGTGATCGTGATCGTGATCATGATTCAATTCTGGAAGTGCATCTATTCTCATGTCTTCTTCGTCCTAGCAAGGAGTGGAATAGCTTCCCACATCGATTGCAAGTGAGTGGTCGTAGTGATGCGCGACATGCATAGACTCTGGAGTGATGCTTCCGCAAACCAGAATCGGAAGTAAAAATCTTTGAGCATGTGACGCATGAATGTCTCTGAACATAAATTAAAAAACAATTTCATAGTAAATAGTAATTGATTTTATCTTCTTCTATTTTCAGCTTGAATGGAGGGTAATGAGGGAGGAAAAAAGAAAAAGAGAGAGAAAAGGAAAAAAACTTTTATTCGTTCATTCATTTTTTTAAATTATTATTATTTCATCAAAATTGTGAAATAGGATCATTCATTTTATTATTATTATTTCTATTGAAATTCAAAATTATGAAAGTA
The DNA here is from genome assembly GCA_030323885.1 of Branchipolynoe longqiensis. Classification (NCBI taxonomy): domain Eukaryota; kingdom Metazoa; phylum Annelida; class Polychaeta; order Phyllodocida; family Polynoidae; genus Branchipolynoe; species Branchipolynoe longqiensis. Next base: position 8,063,620 of record CM059187.1, read on the forward strand.
TATGTATATTTTATATAAATAAATAAAACTGAGTACACATACCTGTTGCTTCTCCATTGTAATCTTTCATATATTATTATTCATTCATATTGAATACTTGCTTGAGGTTGAAGTGATGGTGGGAGATGGTGGGGTTCTTGACTGACTGAGTGAGTTCGAATCATCAAGAAACTCTGACTGGAATGGTGCCGTCATCATTCCAGTCAAACAAAGGTTCAATCAATCCAAGCAAAAAACCAGATAACCATCCTGCAAGCGAAGCTCAAATGAGTTCAACCAGAAACATGACGTCATCAATCCAGTCAAAAAAGGTCAAATGAGTTCAACCAAAAACATCTGTCCATCCTGCAAGCGAAGGTCAAATGAGTTCAATCAAAAACAGATGGCCGTCCTGCAAGGTAGAACAGTGATGTCATCATTCCAGTCAAAAAGGTCAAATGAGTTCAACCTAAAATCCTGCAAACATGCAATGGTTAGAACAGTGACGTCATCCTTCCAATCAAAAAGGTCAAATGAGTTCAACCTAAAATCCTGCAAACATGCAATGGGTCATTTAAGGTCACTGATCGGCATTGTCCCGTGGCTGCAAACATGCAATGGGTCATTTAAGGTCATGGTCCCGCATCGGTTCTCTAACGCGGGACGATTACGTAATATGGACCCATATCGGTCCTCTTATTACTAGTCCCGGCATGGCTTTACCCGGCTCGGCTTTACGCGGCTCGGCTTTACCCAGCTCGACTTTACCCGGGTCGATTTTACCCGACTCAACTTCACCCGACTCGACTTCACCCCACCCGACTTCACACGAACCGACTTCACCCGACCCGAGTTCACCTGACCCGATTTCACCTGACACGACTTTACCCGACTACACTTCACCCGGCTCCAGGTTACCCACCTCGACGTTAACCCCCTAGATGTGACCCGTCTCGACATTACCTGCCTCCACGTTACCCGCCTCGACATTACCTGCCTCGACGTTACCTGACCCGCCTTCACCCATCCCGACTTCACCTGACGCAAGTTCACCCGACACAAATTTACCTGACCCGACTTTACCCGACCCAACTTTACCCGACCACACTTTACCCGACCCGACTTTCCCCGATCCGACTTTACCTGACCCTACTTTACCCGACTCATCTTTTCCCGACCCCACTTTACCCAACCCCACTTTACCTCAACCGAGTGTACCCAACCGGAGTTTACCCGACCTGACTTTACCCGGGTTGACTTTACGCGACTTGACTTCACCCGAATCATCATTTCATGTCTCGACTTTACCTGGCTCGACGTTACCTGCCTCAACGTTTCCCGCCTCAACATAACCCGCCTCGACATTACCTGCCTCGATGTTACCCTCCTAGACGTTACCTGCCTCGATGTTACCCGCCTCGATGTTACCTGCCTAAATGTTACCCGACCCGACTGTACCCCACCCAACTTCACCCGACCCGACTTTACCCGACCCGACTTTACCCGACCCGACTTCACCCAACCCGACTTCACCCGACTCGACTTCACCCGACTCGACTTCACCCCACCCGACTTCACCCGACCTGACTTCACCCGAACCGACTTTACCCAACCCCACTTTACCTCACCCAAATTTACCCGCCCCCAGTTTACCCAACGCGACTTTACCGGGGTCGACTTTACCATGGTCGACTATACCCAGCTTGACATTACCCGCCATGACTTTATGCGGCTCGACTATACCTGGCTCGACGTTACCCGCCTCGACTTTACGCGGCTCAATGTTATACGCCTTGACGTTACCCGCCTCGATGTTACCCACCTCAACGTTACCCGCCTCGACATTTACGCCTCGACATTACCCGCCTCGACGTTACACGCCTCGATGTTACCCGCCTCGACATTACCCGCCTCGACGTTACCCACCTCGACTTTACCCGACCCGACTTTACCCGACCCAACTTTACCCGACCCAACTTTACTCGACTTCACCCGACCCGAGTTCAACCGACACAACTTTACCCGACCCCACTTTACCCGACACCATATTACCCAACCACACTTTACCTGACCCTTCTTTACCTGACCCCACTTTACCCAATCCCACTTTCCCTCACCCCACTTTACCTGACCCAACTTTACCTGACCCAACTTTACCTGACCCGACTTTACCCGGCTCGACTTTACCCGGATCGACTTTACCCAGCTCGACATTACCCGGCTCGACTTTACCCTGACTCAACTTTTTCCGACTCGACTTCACCCGTCTCGAAGTTTCATGCCTTGACTTTACCCGGCTCAATGTTTACGCCTCGACGTTACCTGCCTTGATGTTACCCTCCTCGACGTTACTCGCCTCAATGTTATTCGCCTCGCCGTTACCTGCCTAAACGTTACCCGACCCGACTTTACCCGACCCGACTTCACCCGACCCGACTTTACCTGACCCGACTTCACCCGACCCGACTTCACCTGACACGACTTCACCAGACTCGACTTCACCCAACCCGAGTTCACCCAACCTGAGTTCACCGGATACTTTACTCGGGGTAGGTCGGCATAGGTTAGCGTATCTGTGGTGTATATAGCGTATGCCTAGCTTACGTCTAACATGCCTCTAGTTTGTGCTGGCGTACCCCTAGCATATTGCGAGCGTACAGCGAGCGTATGCCCAGCATGTTGGCTGTCTGTCACACCACAACATATGGCCTTAGCGTATGCCGACCTATGCAAATTTTGACCAACACGTTGGCATATGGAATCAAAGGTTATGTCTAGGTTGGGCATATATCAAGTATGCTCGGCATAGGTCGCCATAGGTCGCCATAGGTCGCCGTATCTCGAACTATTTTTATTTTCAAATTACTTTACCCGACCACACCTTACCTGACCACACTTTACCCGATCTGCCTTTCCCCAAACCGACTTTACCTGACCCTACTTTACCTGACCTGTGTTTATCCGATCCCACTTTACCCAACCCCACTTTACCTCACCCCACTTTACCTCACCCGAGTTTACCCGACCCGACTTTACCCGGGTCGACTTTACCCGGGTCGACTTTACCAGGCTCAACTTTGCCCGGCTCAACTTTACTCAGCTCGACTTCATCCATCCCGACTTCACCCGACCTGAGTTCGCCTGACACAAATTTACCTGACCCGACTTTACCCGACCCAACTTTACCTGACCCAACTTTACCCGACCACACTTTACCCAACCCAACTTTCACGCCTTGACTTTACCCGGCTCGACGTTATAGTGACAGTATGAGGCAGCGATTTGCGGCGATCGGCGACGGTTTGAATCTGGATCGATGTTGACACATGCGCAGACGATGCTGTTTGATTTCTACGCATGCGCAGAAGCGATGTGGAGAACTGAAACCGGTGGAGAACTGAAACCGCGACACCGGGGCAAAGTCGAGCCAGGGCAAAGTCGAGCCGGGGCAAAGTCGAGCCGAGGCAAAGTCGAGCCGGGGCAAACTCGAGCCGGGATAAAGTTGACCCGGGGTAAAGTCGACCCGGGGTAAAGTCGACCCAGGGTAAAGTCGAGCCCGGTAAAGTTGACTAATATTAATATAATTATGCATTTAAGAAAAAAGATTAAAGCCGTGTTTACACGGGCAATTGTGAAGCGAATTAGGCAAATCGATTTATATGAAGCGGTGTAGTGGCAAGTTTACACAACAAATTTGAAACTGTGTCCGCGACCGGGAACCAGCAGCCTTAGTGGTGAGTCTGTAGCCGGCGAGCACCACTATTTGACACTATCGGCGCCCGGGGACCAGCAGCCTTAGTGGTGAGCCTGTAGCCGGCGAGCACTGCTATTTGTTTAGTTTACATTCGTCGATTCACAATATGAATAACGACGTTAATATCGCTTGGAATTTAGGGTTAATTTAATTAAATTTCATTATTTGAGTATGTAATTCTGTTAAATATGATCGCATTCAATAGATTTCGGCCTAATTGGTCCCTAACACTGCCGGATACCAGTGTATTGTTACAGCTGAGCCTGTAGCCGGCGAGCTCCGCTATTTTACACTATCGCCGCCCGGGAACCAGCTGTATCGCTTCATCTATACTACCTCGCAAGGTGGTTTACATCTACCGATTTATATGAATCGATTCAACCTTAAAACGCCACAGTGTCGCGTTTACATGGCAAATGTAGATCGATCTAGGCAAGTGGTTTTATATGAAGCATTTTAACTCGCCCGTGTAAACACGGCTTAAGACATTCTTTATAAAAAAAAGTATTCTGGTTCCAATATTCAAAGCAGTTACCCTCTGATCTTGAGACCAACACTCTGCCATCTGAGCTATGGTGGAACTGCTATACCCAGACTGGCCCAATTGGTGGCAGAATGCCTGGAGGTCCTGACAGCATGTGAATAATGAGCAAACAATATGGATAGAAATCTGAAAAAAGAAAAAAGTAAAGATAATAAATAAATCAATTTAAATATAAATAAAATATAATTTAAATAAATATCACCACATCATCATTGACCAACATGGTGTGGCTAGAGGTGGGCTGGTGAGGGTGTGGATCGCAGACCAGTGTTCTTGTGTGGCTATTGTCTTACTTTGTGTGTGTAGGTGAGGGGGGGGGGGGGAGTTGTCAGGTGTGGCAACCATGCATGACTAGCACTAACCTGGTCTATATGGCTGGCAGGGTTTCACCAACAAAAAGAAGCTAGGGTGGGGATTCATCTGTAAACTGCCCAACTGAAAAACTTAGTGGGGATGTGGGTCATGGTTATTGAGCCATGACTGCTGCCAAACCTTGTTTTTAAGTTTGAGGATAGGGGTACTACCAGTACCAGTATATCCATACATCCATACATATATGCATATATATCCACATATAGATGTCCATATATACACGTATATATATGTGTATATATGTGTGTATATACATATCTACATATATATATATGTGTATATATGCACATATATACACATATATACACATATCTACATATACATATATATGTGTATATATATGCATATATGTATATATATGCATATATATGTGTATATATATGTATCTACTCTGACAGAGGGAACCCACCCACAATTGAGAAAGAAGATGGGAATATTATATTAGTATCAGAGGTTGAGAAGGCTATCAATGATCTAAAGGCAGGTAAGGCTCCTGGAAGTGACCAGATAACATCAGAAATGATAAAAGGACTAGATGAAGTGGGGATTCAAATCATTCATAAGCTAGTAACTGACATCTATGAGACTGGATTTATACCATTGAATATGAATGAATCCATATTTGTACGACTCCCAAAGAAGCTAAAACCAACATTGTGTACTGAGTACAGAACACTAAGCCTGATGAGTCATATGTTGAAGATGATCCTGAAAATAATTTTACTGAGAAACAGACAGAAAATTGAAGAACAAATCAGTAACGTACAAAGTGGGTTTATATCTGGAAGAGGTACACGTGAAGGGATTTTCAATATGAGAATGATTTGTGAACGTTATTGTGAAGTGAACCAGGATGTTTATGCCTGCTTTATTGACTATGAGAAGGCCTTCGACCGAGTCAATCATGAACTGTTAATCAAATGTTTACAAGATATTGGTGTCAATGGCAAAGACATTAAACTAATTGTGAACTTATACTGGACACAACGTGCATTTATAAAAATGGAGCAGGGCCTATCGGATGAAGTTATGATTAAACGAGGAGTTCGACAGGGGTGTGTATTGTCACCATGTCTATTTAACCTGTACACAGAGATGATTTTCAGACACATTGAAGATTGCAAGGGAGTGACAATAGGTGGCATGAACATCAACAATCTTAGATATGCCGATGACAGTGTAATACTAGCAGACAGTGAGAAAAACCTACAAGATATAGTGAATAGAATCAATAAAGCTGGAATACTATTCAACATGAAGATGAATGCCAGGAAGACCAAAACAATGGTTATAAGTAAAAAGACAGATAAACCAAATGTCAATATAACCATAGATGGCACAAACATAGAACAAGTATCCGAATTCATATATCTCGGACAAAAGATTACAAATGATGGGAGATGTGAGGAAGAAATTAAAAGAAGGATAACAATAGCCCGAACAACATTCTCCAAAATGTATAGAGTGTTAACATCAAGTAAGATATTAATACAAACAAGGAAGCGTATTCTTCAGTGTTATGTGTGGTCTACTCTAATGTATGGGGCAGAGACATGGACAATCTCTAAGAAAATGTACAAACGTTTAGCAGCATTTGAGATGTGGACTTATCGAAGGATGATGAAAATATCATGGACAAAGAAGATCACCAACAAAGAAGTTCTCAGAAAAATTAAAAATAAGAAAAGCTTGTTTGCCACTATACAGACAAAGAAACTTATTTATTTTGGCCACATCATTCGTCAGAGTTCAATATACCGTACATTGTTGGAAGGGAAGGTGAATGGCAGCAGAGGGAGAGGGAGACCAAGAACATCATGGTTTACAAATATTTCACAGTGGACAGGCTTGAATTATTCACAGTCTATCAGAACAGCACAACATCGGGACAAGTGGAGAACCATTGCATCCAACCCTCGACTAGAGGATGGAACTATTGATTGATTGAGTCGTATATATGTATATATATACAGATATATGCAGATATATACATGTATATCTCTGTGTGTATATGCACATACACATATACTGTATGGTGGATATACCACACAGAGAGAAATCCCACTTTGAACACACACACACCCACACCCATACCCACACACACACACCCAGCTCCAGTGGCCATCCTTGTGTAGACTGCTAAAATAACAACCCGTCTGCCTGTGTACATTAGAGTAATGGCTTATATGATGCTATACATCATGATTTGTTCATATTGTTGGTTATTTCTCATTAACTATGTCCAGGATTTTGATTCTATGAAAAGTACTTTTTTAAATAGACCATTGTGGTTTACCAGTAAAAATGACTAGTTCCAAAATACAAGCAGCACAATGCTATAGGCAAAATAAGATTGTCTCTTTATTTTAATGTAGTTTTAATTGAATATTATGAACATACTATACACAGGAGCATTTTCTTCATATACACTTTGAAGAGCTACTTACACCCATTCCAATGATATATTTTGTTAGGTTCCATCCTCAAATATTAAAGTAGTAGCAGACTGTGACAGGTCACGCCTATTTGTTTCTATATGTAAACTGTCTTGGTTTTTCAAGACGCCTTGAGAAAGCAAGACGTTTTGAAATCCAAGTCGTGGTCCCTACCTGTTGAGAAAGCAAGACGTTTTGAAATCCAAGTCGTGGTCCCTACCTGATTCTATAAGGTCTTTGATTTAGAGGATATGCATTTCCTATATCTATATGCATTTCAATCACCTTAATAGCTTTAATTTTATTATCAGAATCAGGAAATAAAGAAGGAAATTGTATCTTCCTACTTCTAGAACTATCCCTGCAATTCTTCTATCAATTAATTCTAAACTTATCCAAGGATGTACAATATCACACAAGGAAACAAACCTATCTCTATAGCTAATTTCAGCTGCACAAATTTCCATTACATCTGTACCTAACAGTAAATCAAAAGCCAAAGACTCAACTACAAAGAAAGGACATAACGTATTATAGATAGAAATATACGCTATATCTAAAGTTGGAATTAAATGACCTGAGAGAGTTCTCAGTCTACTACCCGGATACAATTGCCCATCTGCTATACCAATATCAACCAGACCAGACAGTCAAATGTATCAAACTTTTAGCCGCACCTGAGTTTTTAAGACCAGATAATTTATATCCTAGAAATTCAAGATTTATTGAATATGCCAGATATGTCAGTGCCAGGCTGTCAAAAAGCATCCTGGAGAACTGGAAAGAGCACCAGGGCTCCAAAACATAAATATCACAAACTTTGATAAATTTCACTAACCAAACCCTAAATCATAAGTATAATCAGGTACAACTAATACACACTTTAATGTTCATGTCTTCCTCTATGCGCACAGGTAAAAGTAAAAGTAATGGAGGTATGCATGACTATCTATCAAAAGGGGCCATGTGTGCTGTATGCATCAGCACATACACCCCGCATCCGTCAATCACTAAGCCAAAATAAAATCAAAAACTCGCGAAATCAAGCAACCACTATCCTAAAAATATTATTTAAAGTAAAATAAATATGGTAGAAGAGATTGAATGCAAACTGGGAAGGGGCACACACTTCACCCACCTAAACTGCCAGAGTGCATCCAATAAAATAGACATAATAAAAATGCATCTAGAAAAAGACAATCTAGATGTACTAACGTTATCAGAGACATGGTTCACTGACAAACACCAAAACAACACCCTCAATATAGACGGATATAGGCTTGTACATAATGGCAAACAGCACATTAATGCAATGAACCAAACAAAGAAAGGTGGAGGTGTTGCCATTTACTGCAAAGCCACCAAAAACCTAGACACTGAAAAGCTAAAACCAACAAATCTCTCAAATGAGCACATGGTGCCTAATAAAAAATGAAAAGCAAGCAAATGTAGCCATAGCGGGCCTCTATAGGCCACCGTCAGGTGAAATTGAAGTATTCCTTGAAGAACTAGAAAAGAGCATAAACACTGTAAAAAAATCAACAAATGCAGAAATCTTTGTGCTAGGGGACTTCAATGTGAATTACAGCAGCAATGTAAAAAATAAACTAATGCTGCAAACCACCATCAAGATCTTAGGACTGCAGCAGCTCATCACTGAAAGCACAAGGCTAAGCAACAATAGCTCAACAATAGACCTAATACTAACCAACTCAAACCATGCCACAAAATGGGGCACTAGAAGCTGGGGTATAAGCGACCACAAACTAGTATATGTAACCAGGAAAAAGCTCAAAAGCACAAATCACTATGAATACAAAATGGGCAGGTCCCTAAAAACTACTCAGAAGATACATTAAAAAAACATCACACAAAACAGAGATGATGTTGATATCTATTGGGACAACATCATCACAGAAATAAGAAAATCAACTGATGAGATGTGTCCCATGAAGAAAATAAAAATACAAAAAAACCAAGACCCTTGGGTAGACAAAGACCTGCTAACACTCATCACAACCAAAAGTAAACTGGGTGATAAAGCAAAACGCACAGAAACAATAGAAGACAAATTGGCCTACCGCATCGCCAGAAACAACTCTCTCAAAGCTGTGAGAACACCAAAAAAGAAATACATAATAAAGCAGGACAAAGACTGGAGAAGCAACACAAACAAATTCTGGAAAAATGTAAACCTATTATTTCCAAAAAATAACAAAGAACAGCATACAAACTTCCAAGATAACGAAGGGGCAATGCTCACAGACAAAGATGCAGCAAACAAACTGAACAGACACTTTGCCACAATAGGGCAAAAGCTGTCAGAAACATTTAAAAAAAGATGGGAAAACAGATCAGGAACTGTGGAGAACGAAATCCCCAACTGCAAAACAGATATGATAGGAGTAAAAAATTTAATAAATGACATAGACACGAATAAACCAAGTGGAATAGATGAAATACCAACTGAAATACTGAAAGAGGCACTCCAAGCCATACTGGCCACCATAGTAGACTTATTCAACATCTCTTTGAGCAGGGGCATTTTATCTCACCCTGGAAAATGGCAACCATCACCCCCATTCACAAAGGTGGAGACAAACAAAACATGGGAAACTACAGGCCAATATCAATTCTTCAAACCCCAGACAAGGTCATTGAGAAAGTGTTACATAGACACATCAATGAACACCTGGAAAAAAATGATATACTAAATGAAAGACAAGGGGGATTCAGGAAACTGCACTCCACATCAAAAACAATAGCTAACCTAACAAATGACATAATGGCATCAATGAACCAAAAACAATTAGTTGGAGCAGCCTTCATTGACTTCAGCAAAGCATTTGACACAGTAGACCACAAAATACTACTGGAAAAAATAAAAACCATGGGCATAAAATCCAACACTATGGATTGGATAAGATGCTACCTGAACAACAGGCAACAGAAAACAAAAATAAACAATACACTATCAGACAACCAACCTGTCACATGTTGTGTACCCCAAGGGTCAGTGTTAGGGCCACTACTCTTTATAATCTACATGAACAATCTTGAAAAATGGTTGCAAACTGAATGCCTCCAACTATATGCAGATGACACAGTCATATACGCAAATGGTACCACAGAAGAGTAGGTAATAACTAAACTAAATAAACTCCTACTAAAACTAGATGAGTGGTGTGAGTCCAACAAAATAACCATCAACACAAGCAAATCAAAAACAGTACTCTTCTCGCATAAACAAATGCCAGAAAGAAAACTACACTGTAAGTTAGGAAACCAAACACTAGAAAATGTAGACCATTACAAATACCTAGGCCTTGAGTTGGACAGCCAACTAAACTACAACCTATGTATAAATAAAATTATACAAAACGTAAACCACAAACTGTGGCTATTTGCAAAGCTAAGAGACTACATGACACAAGAAATGTCAATAAAAATCTTCAAGGGCATGGTGCTCCCCTATTTTGACTATGGAGATGTAAACTACATGGGTGCGAGAAAAGAACTACTAAAAAAACTGCAAACACTGCAGAACAGAGCCCTAAAAATCTGTCTAAGAGTAGACAAGCTGCACCCCACATATGACATACACAAAAGAACCAAAGTGAAATTACTAGAAAATAGGAGAATAATTCATTTGAAAACATTAGCATATAGCTATAGTCAAAACATTAAACTTCTAACAAAACCACAAAGGGCTACTAGAGCAAATAATGTGCCACTACTAAAGCAGACCAGAAGCCAATTAAAAGCTCATGAGAGAAGCTTGCTGGAAATGGCTGCCAAGCTGTGGAATGCCCAAACGGTAAAGGAACAACAAATTCCTGACCTAAAAACTTACAAAAAAATATATGCGCAAAATAAGGCTAGGAAACCCCCACTAAGCTGCACTGCAAAGGGGCATGTGATATGTCACGGCTCACCAGCGGGATGCCCAATGGAAGGTAACCATGCCAAAAGTAGCGAGATAACACACCACACAACTACGTACAATCCTATGATATGTAAATAGGAGTAGGCTAGTCTAGTAATAAGAGTAGAAAAAATTAATACATATATGCCAAGAAAAAAAACTAAAAAACTAACATAGGCTATTAACCATGCCAACCAATTATCTATCTGCTACTGAAATGCAGGCAATCAAATACCTTATCAGCAGCCACTGTGTGGTAAGATAACACCAACACTACAACTGGCCAGCATTGAAAACAAGCCTGGGTACCCGGGCTTATATGCTATGGACAGTATAAATACAGCCTCAATAAAAAAAATTATAAATAAATTGTAGGACGTGTATCAAGTGCACTATTTAGTTTCCCAACGGTGTAGTACCGCTCATATTACTAGCAAGTAATTTTAATTTGTATGGACAATCTTTCAATAAGTGAGGCTCATTAGATAAGTAACAAGATGGTTTGTTAGGTCTACTCAGCCTAGCATTGTTTTTCCGCATGTGCGGATACACGTGTCCCTATGTAGTCGATGACGTCTGCGTGTGTGCAGTCAGTGACGCTTTCCCATAGCCTCCCTGCTGTTGTGTTGATAGGGCATGTTTAGCTGTGTGCTGTGTGACTGAAGTGTCTCTATTTTTTTATGCAGTGTCTACCCCGACCGCAGCTCTAGATTTTCAAGCGGCGACCCAAGATGTACGCCCTGCGCATAAGAACTGACATGATAAGGCGTCGCAGCTCTTACAGCATGAATTGCTGAATGTTCAGAAATCCCACTGGCTAAAGAAAATTATCTACACACTTTCTCAGTGACTTTATCTCACCCTGAATGGTTTTCAGAACCTGACTATCTGAAGTAGAGGATTTAGAAACTCCCTTAAAAGCATAAGATTTTGAGAACTCTAAAGAAGAAGTATTTAGACTATCATTTTGATCTGGAATAGCTAAACTACCCAGACGTGATTTAGAACCTCTTTGCTGCCTAATGACAGACCTATCACTAAGAATTTACATTTCAAAAGCTTCCTCTAGAGATTTAGGATGATTAGTTTTGACGTACCACATGGTATTATCTTCGAGCAAGGAGTCAAGAAACCGTGAAAGAAGTATCTTGAAGGTATCACTACCAAAGACGGCAGAGGGAAGATTCCAACCTTTAGCAGCAGCAGTTTTGAAACGTTGACAATACGCAGCTACTGTCTCACCTTCAATTTGTCTCATAGACATGACAATACTCTTTAGATGACTATGCTCATCTGCAGTTAGCAAAGTCTTAGCAATAACTTCTTTTATGTCCCCCCATTACTTATCACCTTTATGTTGGAAAGCAGTGAACAAGACCTCATGCAATGTACCAGTTGCATTAGACAACACAAAGCGAATGATATACAAATCAGAGACATCTGCCAAAGTCCCTATTCTCTCAATTAAGTCTATCCACTCGCGCAAAGCATCTCTATCTGTCCCATCTAGAAGGGGTACAGACTTGCCATATGCCTTCAATGACCTATTGCGTACTTCATGCTGACAATGTTCTAATTGTAATAACTCCCGCTTTCCCTACATTCTTCTCTATTTTCCTTAACTTCAGCACTTTGCCTTATACTAAACAACTGCTCCTCATTCTCTTCTTTAATTAAATCAAGACTTTGTGACATGAACCTACTCCACGCATCTATCTTATCAGACTCAGCACTGTATGTACCTAATTCACATTGCCTCTCAAACCATAAGTTAAATAGCTCACGCAGTTGTTCCTCCTTGTGGCGTGTTATAGGCATTTTTAGGCTGCTGAGTTAAGCGCAGTAGAAATTAAATAAAGAATTGTATCCAAATATAGAAATATGGCTGTAAAGTAGAAGAAAAGTAAAAAGTCTTTTTCGTAGTGTATTACTCTGCCTCCAGTCACCCCATGTCTAAACTAAATTACCGAAAGTAGTTCCAATGGAAAAATATTCTACCCGCTATGCGAGGCTTCAATAATGGTGAATTACAGTAATACCATTGTCAAAGACTAATGTTTCCCCTAAGAATAGATACTTTCTCCCGGAAAAGTCATCGACAAGCCAATTTAAAACAATTTATGCCTCGAAAATGGATGAAAGAATAACAAATTCGATAGGAGAAAAAACTACCTACACAATACACCAAACCAGTTGAAGTCAATGAATTCTATCAATTTATAAAAATTAACACTATATAGTAACTACTGCAGTCCCTACCGTCGTATTACAATAACTACCGAAATGCAATATTTGTCAATTTCGAATAGAAATGAATCTTGTAGGCTACTCTTAGTCAAAACACTACTAGTCTACAGTATAATGTCTATAGAAATATAAAGCACCAGTCTTTAACGTCATAATACACTAATGTCTTAGTTAAATAACTCCTGGTCGACAGTTATACAGTTTATTAAATATAAAGTTCTAGTCACAATGTCATGTTGTACACAGTATTACTAACCGTACGGAGTCAAAACTCGTTGTGGTCACCAATTTGTAAAGTCGACGGCTGGCATATGTGGGTTGTACCATCTTACTCTCAAAACTACGGAATTCGAGGCCAGGGACTTAAATGGTTTGCTTGTAATGCTTGCATTGCGTTTGATTCACAGCGAAGGAGGAGTACCCCCCCCCCCCCTCTCTCTTCCCTACCTCCGACCGTTGACTTCTTACATAATCCCCCCCTTCTCCGGCCTTATAACCCGGCCGCCCTGCTGCTGCCAGCTACTCGCCTTCACTCACCCCTGCTGCACTAACCTTTTTTCTATTTGGCTATCCTTCATCCGAGCTCGTCTCCATAGCCCGCGGACCCCTCACCTCCAGGCCGCCCCTCTACATGCCTCCATGCCTCCTGAATCGCCGGCCTACATATGCCTTCTATACCATGAGGACGAGGCCGCCCCCCCCCCCCCTCCGGCTGCCGGGAATCCCGGCGAGGCAGGAGTGCGCCGCCACTGATGCCGCCTCCGCAACTTCCTCCACCCCCAGCTTATTGATATTACCTTGATTGATTGATTATTTTGTGACATTGATTGATTGATTACCTCATTATTGCACTTGATCTTCCTCACTGAATAAAGTGTTTTTATTCCACCTCTGCCTCCTCTTCCTCCTTCGTCGCGTATCGGTCGTAATGTTTGCATTGCGTTTGATTCGCGGAGAAGGAGGAGTACCCCCCCCCTGTCTCTTCCCTACCTCCGACCGTTGACTTCTTACATAATCCCCCCCCTTCTCCGGCCTTATAACCCGGCCGCCCTGCTGCTTCCAGCCACTTGCCTCCACTCGCCCCTGCTGCACTCACCTTTTTGGTTTGAGAGTTACTTAAGCAATAGAAAGCAATTTACATACATAAACGGTAAACAATCCAAGCTAATCTCAAACAGCCATGGTTTTCCTCAAAGTTCTGTCCTGGGACCTCTCCTATTTTTGATCTACACAAATGATATAGTCAACTATACAAAACAAGATGTCAAAACAAGCTTATTTGCAGATGATACCAATGGCTTCATAACCTCAAATTCACTCAAACAACTATAACATTCAATTAAGACATTCCTTTCAGATATATTTACATGGTGCAATGATAACAAATTAATAGTAAATCTAAACAAAACATGCTACACAATATTTAAAAGCAGAAGTACAACCATTCCTGATTACCTAAGCAACATAAAGATAAACAATAACACAATAAAGAGAGTCCCTTCTGTGAAATACCTAGGTATAATTATAGATGCAAACCTCAACTGGGTTGAACATATTGATAACTTAAATAATGCAATCATTAAAATAGCTAACTCATTTAAAATAATCAGATGATGGGTACATGAGGAAAATAAAAAATTACTATGCTATGCATATGTTTACTCCAAAATTCAGTATGGTATAGAAGTGTATGGGAGAGCTAAGTTATCAGCCCTAATAAAGGTACAGACACAACAAAACAGAGCCTTGAAAATACTGTATAGCAAAGACTATCTCACCCCAACTAAATCACTTCATAAAGACCTGGACTTACTTATGGTAACTGACATTTATAAAATATACATTGCAAATTTTGTTTACAAGCAAAAGAATGGCCTCCTTCCTGAAATATTTGATAATCTCTTCAAAGAAAACAATCAGGTCCATTCCCATAACACACAACAGATAAATAACATACATCACAAACACACTAGAAACAAATATGGCAAAATAACAACTGAAAACCAAGGAACCAATATCTGGAACTCAATACCACTAGAGATTAGAAACCTTAAAACTATGAAAAACTTCTGTAAAAACTAAAGATAAGCTATCTCAATGCGTACTAAATCGATTACCAGTAAAAAATATATATAATAGGACATAGTTGTCATTAAATAGTCGCATAATTTAAAATACCAAGTGGCTATGGCAAAGAACATAAAATTTACCCCTATTAAGATACATGCAAAATAACTACTCATACTGCATGTAAGTACATGAATCCATGACACAATATACATATAATATTCCTATCATTACTTTGTTTTTTACTAACTGTGAAGAGACGCATTAGTATCTCATCATAATCATTAGTTAAAAATGTAGCATAAGCTTAATCATTTGTTATTGTCATCACTTTTTCATTCACATCATGGAGACCAGCTAGATTAGCATCGCTTTTCTGGGATCCTTTCTGTCTGTAAGGAATTTGTAATCATTTATTGTATCACCTCAGTTTAGTGTAAACATACCTTGCAGAGAGTTAAAATAAAAGAATTGAAAAATAATGAATTAATACAGCATCACTCTCTGCACTTGTTTATTTCACAGGTGGCTTGAGCAGATGAAAACCATGCTGACTACTAGGACCCTCCAAGGGGATGAAACTGCCTGTGGGCTGCACACCATGCCAGCCTTCAACTAGCAAATGTAACAGCAGAGAGCAGTGTCCCAGATAACACAGAGCCATCAGGCCGACGTTGGCCCAACGGTGGCCGCACCATCGGGTCAATCGGGCAAACCCCCATCGGGCTGATGTTGTTTTGTCTACTGACCCGCCATCGGGCCAACGGTGGCAAGCCACCCATGCTAGTATATGCCACCGTTGGCCCAACGGTGGTCCGACGGCGTTTGCCACCCATAGCACCATGTAAATCGACGACTGGCATCTGTAGGTTGTGTAGGCAGGCTATTTGAAATCAATACAGGCAAGAAGAGAAACGGAGAGTATAAAGAATGAAAGTAGAGTGAGAGCTTGCACCCTCAGGTTTATTATTATATAGCGGGACATAGATCTGATATGGCATACCACCTGACTATTATCTCCAATCAGCAACAAGCATTTCTAGTTCCACCAATGAACAGTAGGCATTCTGGGGTCACCATGGCTACTGTGATCTACCCACCACCACCATGCGGTGTGGCTGCTTGGCCTGCACCTGCCTGCTGTGTGTGTGTGGTGATCCGTGACTAACAGTTGGGGGGATAGGGGGTAGTGAGTAGAGCTCTTGGGGCTCCTTACACACTATCACTAGTGCCTCATTCACACTATCTACATAATACACAATGACTATTGACCATAAGTAAAGAATCACCAGCAACTACATAAATACATTCATGCACCTGGCTCTATATATCATTTACATTAATAGACCATTTGTACTCCTTTATAGACCATTTGCATTCCCCACCAATGCATTTTATCAGAATATTATACAACCATACACCGCTGTTGGCCCAATGGTGGCCCAACTGTGGCCGCGCAGTCGGGCTAATGCTGTTTTGTCCACTGACCCGCCATCGGGCCAACGGTGGCAAGCCTACTTTGATCTACATGGGTGCTAAAAAAGAGCTACTTAAAAAACTGCACAAAAGAACTAAAGTAAAGCTATTAGAAAACGGAAGGATAATCCACATAAAAACATTAGCATATGGATATAGCCAAGACATTAAGCGTCTAACCCAACAACTAAGGGACACCAGGGCCCGTATGCATGGGGCAGTGGTAGTGCTCTACCCCTGGGGGTAGCGGGGATATCCAAGGTAGCGGCGAAAAGTCGCTATGCATGCGACCGGGGTATGCAAACCCCGGGGGGTAAAAGTTGGGTAAGCTACCCCCACTCCGTAGCAGGTATAAGGGCAGGGGTAGGGACCGACTCAGGCCAAATCTATCGAATGCGATCATATTTAACAGAATTACATACCCCATAAGTGAAATTTCATGGAATGAACCATAAATTCGAAGCAATATTAACGCATCAGGTACAACGGCGACGATATTAAAATTGTTAAATCGACGAATGTACACAAAGCAAATTGCCGCCGCCGCCGCATCGACGTCGCTATCCATACTGTCGAATATCAACAAAACACACATCGCCACCGCCGCCGTAGCCGCCGCGGTATCGGCGGCAATGTATTAGGCCCAAATCTATTGAATGCGATCATATAATTTAACAGAATTACATACTCAAATTGTGAAATTTCATTAAGTTAACCCTAAAATCGAACCCATACAACAGCGCCAATATTAATATTGTCAAATCGATGAATGTACACAAAACAAATCGCACCCGCCGCCACAGCAACGTCAATATCCATACTGGCAGAACGCTAGGGTAGCTAACGCCTCCACACTTTGGCTCCATGCATACCCCATGACCCATTTCTTACCACCGGCGATAGCTACCCCGAACTTGGTCCTTACCACCGGGGGCGATAAATAATTCTTCATGCATTCGGGCCCTGAGCAAGCAAAGCACCACTACTAAGGCAGACCAGAAGGCAGATCAAAGCCCATGAAAGGAGCACACTGGAAATGGCCACCAAGGCATGGAGTGCGCAAACGGTGAAAGAAAGACAAATCCCTGACCTAAAAACGTACAAAAAATATCTGTGAAAAATAAAAACTGGGAACCCGAACTGAACTACACTACAAGGGGGCAGGTGATATGTCACGGCCCAACAACTGGAGAGCCCAGGGCGGGATAACCGGAAATATAAAAGCCAGATAACATATCCCACAATATAAATCAAATCAAATTCAAACAAACATAACACAATCACGTACAAGCCCATGGACATGTAAATAAAATAGGCTAGTATAGAATTAAGTAGAAAAAAGTGGAAAATTCTTCAAGAAAACCCCAAAACACTAAGAAAACAACTAGCATAGTAATAAGAATAAAACAAAAATACAATGCCGAGAGGGCCCGAAAAAAACTAACATAGGCTACTAAACATACCTACAAACTGTCTATCTGCTACTGAAATGCAGACAATCAAATAACTTATCAGCAGCTACTGTTTGGTAAGACAACACCAACACTACAGCTGGCCAGCATTGAAAACAAGCCTGGGTACCCGGGCTTACATGATATGGACAGTATAATTACAGCCTCAATACAAATTTCTTTTTTTTTAAAGCCACCATACCAGCATATGCCACCTTTGGTCCAATGGTGGCCCGAAGGCATTTGCCACCCATAGCAGCATACAACCCTGTTGGCCCAACGGTGGCTCAATATTGGTTACATTATGGGCCCCAGACAGGAATCTCTGAATACCACATGGGGAAGATATATGTCTCCTGTATCACAAAGCAATTACCACAGACCCCACTGGAGGAGTAAACCCCAATTAAAAAAAATCAGTTTAATATCATAGAGGTGCATGCACCTCATATTAGATATTAAGATGATAAGACACTAATCTTGGTTAAAAAGCTAAGCTAAGAAGTGATGACTGCTAAACAAAACCCAGCACTCCTCACTAAAACACTTCTGCAATGAAAATGGTGTTTCATGAGCACTGGCAGGCATTTGTAACTTCAAAAACTCTACTGACCTGGTCCGAAATCAACCTCACTCATGGTTGTTAGTTAGGCACATTTTAACATCCTTCTCAACCATATCTTTTTACCGCTTGATGGATGTGGGATGTGTGGAAAAATGAATGGCAACCAGCGGCGGGCCACCAACATCGGTACGATGGTGGCCCGATGGTGGCCCAACGGTGGCAAAGTGGCGAAGTTGCATGCACAACACTTTTGAGGTACAACAAGGCATGGGTGCTTAAGTTATGCCTACATTAGGCATATGTCGAGATATGTTAGACGCGCATTGGCGGCTCTGCCTTTGTATACAATGATAATAATTATCCTAGCTATAAAGTTAGGTTATGCTCTAGAACATAAGACACAACATAAGTATGGGTTGATCAGTTTAATACTAGACCATGGCTAGGATAATTGCCAAAGGAACCTCTCGCCCGATCCCCACAACCCTACTAATGATGAGTCGAAGACAGAATAGCGGCCACCCGCATATCATTAATAATACAAGAGGATAGTGGGGTCTTAATATAATCTATACAGTATCTGATACCCAATCACCCCTGGTACGAATCTCTTCAATAGATGCACCTGACATGTACACCCACCCCTTCGAAGCGAATGGGAACTTAATTTGGTAGTATCAATACCTGATTTTGAAGCAAATAACTTCAAGATGCCTTGATAAGTCTCATAATCTATAGGAGCCATCTCATTATGACCCACTGGTATTTGAAATGCTGCAGATGCCATAGGGGCTGGTAACTGCCGGAAATGCAACTCCGTCCAGTACACCGTGCACAGCGCACAATAAGCACACCTTGAAATATGAATTTCTAGCAAATGCTCATTAAAGTGGATTGTTTTCGAGCGTCTCAGGGTTATTATCAATCCCCAATCATGGAAGTGGAAGTCCTTCCTTAGCAATGTGGTTACCTGACATTTATGGAGTAACCCCCTAAAAGAACACAAAATAGCAGCCCGCCAAGCCACATGGCCTCGATTGGAAGTTAAGTTAAAAAAGATTGCCCTTAGCATGTGCGGAAGCATCGGAATTGCCCTCCGTGGAGTATCTCCCTTTACCCTCTGTATACCCCTTAATGTCGAGGACAGTGTAAAATTTGAATAATCAATCGGTGGTTCAGCATGTGAATGCAAAAAATAATTCAGGCCACTTAAATAATTTTGGATCGACAAATATTTCAAAGATCTGGCCAGCCAGGTCGAATACAATGCCACTTGCTCATTAGAACAAGGAAAAGGTGAGCGATTTGGGTGAAATAACTCAACAGTTTCAAGATACTTATTAACTTGCGAAGTACGAGTCACAGTCAAATTTTTTGAATAATTCTGCAACTGGAATGCTTTCTGTTCGCTCATCAACTTCGCACATCCTGCAATAAATTCAAAGGTGCAGCAAATATACCGTTACAAAGGATGGAATTGTCAATAATCAAATCAGCCAACTTTGTATGACTCCTAGGTTCATTTAGCCTACTTAGAGCATCACCAAATTTATTTAGCTTACTCTTAATATATATCGACTGAATCTTGAAATTATTTTTTATGGAGGACCAGAATAACTTTCTAATATAGTACATAATTTGGCTGCTTCTCGAGCGCCCAGTATTGATAGCTGTACTTATGACCGTATTATCAGTTATGAATAATACATTTTTATCCTTCCAATCTTTCTTCCATCGTTGAACTGCTGCATATATTGCCCATAATTCCTGCACATTGATAT
Organism: Branchipolynoe longqiensis; assembly: GCA_030323885.1. Classification (NCBI taxonomy): domain Eukaryota; kingdom Metazoa; phylum Annelida; class Polychaeta; order Phyllodocida; family Polynoidae; genus Branchipolynoe; species Branchipolynoe longqiensis. The sequence goes on from CM059187.1 coordinate 8,084,216, forward strand.
GCTCATTGCGTACTTTACTGTCAGTTTGGACCTTGTGGTTACCCGCATAATCTTGCAAAGCTGAGTCGTCTGATGGCTTAAATGAACCCACAAGCCAGTCATCGGCGTATAGTGCCCCATATCCCCAATTGGATGCATCACTATAAATTGCCACCATAGGTGCAAATTGCTCCGATATTTGGGCTTTACCATTGAAAGTTCTGGCAAAGGCTAACCACCAATCTAGGTCTTCCTTAATGCCTTTAGTTAATCAAATTTTATAATAAGATTTTGTTAAGCATCCTAACAGATCATAAATTCTCCTAGAGAAAGTCCTGCCGCCTTTAATAACTTTTGAACAGTGTGCAAGAAGCCCACCCACTCGCTCCAATTCTTTTTTAGTAGCTTTATTTCTACCCTTTAGCGTATACAATATATCAATAGTTTTTTTTAACTTATCTCCAGGCAACATTAGCTCTAGGTTAACACTATCGATAACTATACCCAGAAATCTAACTTTAGTTTCTGCAGCAGTTACTTCTTATAATTAATAAAAAAAACAATTCTATGCAAAATTGACTTAACAGTCCATTGATATGCCATAGCATCATCTTTTGACCTTCCTACTATACAATAGTCGTCCAAATAATTGACGACTGTTTCCACGCACTCTCTAACCGCACATCTAATGGTAAAGTCTGAAATTCTTCTAAAAATGTACGGGCTGGAAGAAAGGCCCATGCATAGTCGGTTATCACAGTAATAGACATCTAATCCATCATCCCCAGGAGGTCCCAGCAATCCCTGTCTATTTCTATCATCCGGGTGAATTGAGACTGCCCGATACGCATTTTTAATATCAATAGTGCAAAGGTAGTCACCACGCTGTAACATATGCACTACATCATCAATAGATTTATAAGAATATTTTTCAGCAATTTCTCCTGTATAGTTAGTTATTCACAGAATTATCAGGTCTACTACAATCTACTACAATAGGTCCCCCTCCGTCATCCTTCGGTACCACAAAAATGATATGCGTACAAATGGGCGTCTCAGCAGCTTTTGATATTATATTTGCCTGCAATTCATCATTAAATTTATCTGCAATCATTTTTTTATGTTTAACTGAGGCTCACTTATTGCTACTTACATGATATGCAACCGAACAATTTTGATTAATTACTCTAAACCCGAAAACAACTCCCGACAAAATAAACCACCAATCATGGTCTATTTCCCCCTGGAAAAAAGACTCGACGAACACCCTGCAAGGCTTCAATTGACTAGGAATTCCTGCAACAAAATGAGCACAAACACATATACCATATACACAATTAACAGTAACCCTAAATTGTACAGGCACACCTCTAATGGTCTCAAATATTGATACTAATAATTCGATCCTGACCCAGCGCCCTTCTTGCCAGTGCCTGGCTTGCGCACCTTCGGATTTTGCGCGCCATAGTGCGCTGCACTCTCCCCCGAATTAACCTTGACAAACGCCGCCATTCCAATTTGCTCTGCTGCTTTTCGCACTGCAACCGCGTAGTCTATGCGTGCCGAATCTTTAAAGTAGTCATCTCTCGCCCTGACACATATGAACACAATATGCTCTATAATAGCTCTATAATCAGCTATTGCTAGGTCAGGAATATCCAAACACCACAGCCCTGTAGCAGCCACCACCTCATAGCCATTTAAGCAGCGCACCTCCTTGCCAGCCACTGTATAGCGCTTTAGAGCCCACTTACTGCACCTTCTCCTACTAGAACTGCTGTCACTATGGCTGCATGTTCACCATCGTCCACTTTCGCCTCTGGTGCGCACTCTTCAGTGGCCGAAGTTCGAAAACCCTCCGGTGTTGCCCACTGCGCCTGGAGACGAGCCACCCACCTTCCACATGGGTGCTGGTAGCCCAAGGTCGTCCAAGTTTGCGGTCGACCGTTCCAGCCGTCGCCCTGCCAGCTGGTCGTCCCGCATCGCTTGAAGTTCCCTCCTACGCGTCTCCAACACCCCGAGCCTTATCTCCGACTCAAGTCATCCATCACACTCCTCTCTTGGTCATCCAAAGTCAATGCTGACAAAGACTCGTCCACTACCCCCAACTCCCCGTCGTCCGCCGGCTTTCCCCTTAGCAGCCAGAGCTGACCGACTTGTAGTCTTCTTGCCTTGGTGATATGCTACACAAGCTTCTTTATCGTCCTTCTTATGACACTCCCCACACTCACGACAAAATACCATGTCATACTTAGCTTTGGGATTGATGAACAGCTGGCAGACAACAGGTAGACGGTAGGCAACCGACAGACGACCGACGAACCAACAGCACAGAAGAGAAGGTGTGCTCAGTTTGAAAACCCGGTGCGCAATGGCCGAGTAGCGGGGCGCAGGGCACCAACATGCGGTGGTGCTGCAGTAGCGCACAGAGGGATCGAGCAATTCGGGTCGTGATAGGCCAATACACTTATTAATCGTCGTTAAATACCCAAACGTTAATGGGCAGTAACAATCGTCACAATAATAATCAGAATAGGCCACTCCGCCTTTTTATACAATGATAATAATTATCCTGGCTATAATGTTCACCGGCGTTTTGCGAACGTGTCTTGCGTGTCTTACTCATGTGTTATGCCAACGTCACGCGCATTGGGTGCATACTGGCGCAACACCAAAATGCGCTGGAAAGTCATTGGACACGGGTCGCTCATGTGCTGGCACTACGCTCTCGTACGTTGTCCAACATGTTTATCAGTCGCTAGCGGAACATTGGGAGCTTATTATGGCAACTCTAGGTAACTTGCCGCATGCACGAGAGGCACATAGCCACACGTTGTGCCAAACATTTTGGCTTTTTTCTCATGCATCGACATACATTACTACGTCAGACCGGTGGAAAATGTGTGCAAAAAGAATGGCAAAGAGCGGCCGGCCACCACTGTCGGTCCGACGGTGGCCCGAGGGTGGCAAATATGTGCAAAAAGAATGGCAAAAAGCAGCGGACCACCATCATCGGTCCAACAGTGGCCCGACGGTGGAAAATGTGTGGCGACCGTACGACCAATAGCCAAAGTCGGCCCAACTGCTCTGTGCTATCTGGGGTCACACTCACTTCTCTACAGGCCAAATATGTCTCCATAATTCACCATTTAATGGATGTGGCGAAGCAGGCAGTGGATATTCTGAATCCTGGTCGTGTACCCATCATCACTGTAGATCAACCTCTGTACACAGTGGCAAACCAAATCTAGCTGGGCTGGTTAGAAACTCATGGTAGATCATTTTATTGTGATGGTTGGTGGGCTTCACATTGAGATGGTGGCATTCACAAAACTTGGTGATCTCCTGGAAGGGAGTGGGTGGACAAGAGCACTTGTACCAGCTGGAGTTGATACTCCTGGAATAGCAGATCCCCTTCTGAAAGCTTCCCATGTGACACACACTCGACACGCTCATCAAGTGACAGCCAGCAGCCTAGATCTTCTCCTGCCGAAGGCCTACACTGAGTATTGCAAAAACCTGCATGAGGGAAATGATCTAATGTCCTTGGAAGACTGGTGCACGGAAAAAGCTGTGTCATCTCCCCAGTTTCACTTCTGGTTCATCATCCTAGAGCTGGAGATAAAGGTGATGGTCTACGCCCTATCAATAAGAGAGGCCAACTTCCTACTCTATATAGATGCTGTGACCAATATTGTCCCTTCTTTCTTTGCTTTGGGACAGACCCACTCTGCCAGATGGATACCAGTCCACTTGTGTAACATCATTATGCTGAAAGATACTCATCCTGGTGTCCACAGCCAGTTTCTGAGAGGAAACTTTGCTATAAAGAAGATAACACACAGCTTCTCTGCTATTGCCTCTGACCATGCTCACAAGCAGAACAATGCCTATGTGAAAGGTGATGGTGTAGGACTTACAAAGAATCATACAGCTCTGCAATGCTGGATGGTGTCTGGTCCTGAGATGGTACATATCATTGGAGAGTTTGAGGGTTCCAGTGAGAAGAGAAAGGATACCGACAGCTGACACCTTGAGCATAAGATGTTAAAGCATTAACCGATGCAATGGGAAATCCATTCTGTGAAAACAGCAGTGGAGATCTTGACACTGAAAAACCAATAATCAGCACCCACCATGCTGACGGCCTCTGTACTCAGCCCCAAGATATATCAGGTCACGCATCCTAGAAGATGCTGTGATGGAACAGTATGCATTCGACAATATGAATATCGCCGCCGATGTAGTTAATATCGCTTCGATTTTACAGTTAATTTGATGAAATTTCACTTTCTGAGTATGTAATTCTGTTAAATATGATAGCATTGAATAGATTTGGGGCTAATATATTGCTGCCGATGCGGCGGCAGCGGCGGTGGCAGAGGTGCCGATTTGTTTTGTTTAGATTTGACAGTATGAATATCACCGCCGATGTATCGGCGCCGTTAATATCGCTTCGATTTTAGGGTTAATTTGATGAAATTTCACTTTCTGAGTATGTAATTCTGTTAAATATGATAGCATTGAATAAATTTGGACTTAATATATTGATGCCGATGCGGCGGCGTGGCGGCAATTTGTTTTGTTTAGTTTCAGTATGAATATCGCCATTAATATGTCTTTGATTTTAGGGGTCATTTGATCAAATTTCACTTTTTGGGTATCTAATTCTGTTAAATATGATAGCATTGATAAGATTTGGGCCTAATCGGTACCTAACACCGCCCTTAAACCTGGTACGGAGTGGTGTTAGCGTAGCCGACCTTAAACTTGCTGTGTTTCTGTAACGCTGCTCCATACATACCGACTTTTCGCCGCTAAGCTAGAAATCCCCTCCAAAACCAGTTTTGGCTCGCTAACACCGCTCCATGCGTATGGGCCCTGTTGATGGTCAATTAGGCGAGCAAGCCAGGCCAACCGCAGATAGGGGGCCTACATATCCTGATATCAGGAACAAATGCCTGTGAAATGTACAATTCGCTCACTGCGTTATAAATGCCTCCATTTCGCGGCGATATTGGCAAGGTTGCAATCGGCACGCCATAGCTGTGCACGGTCACAAAGAAGCCGGGCCGCTTTGAGCAGCAGAACTAAGTGCGAACTACTTGTCCCCTGTGATCTGGTGAGATCAGGCTGCTAAGAAGGTTAAGTCCACCATAAAGAGTACACCCTGAGATTAAAGAGTTTTCATTCGCAGCATGAATTGGCAGTTGGCTGTCTTGCCGAATGTTCTCGCCATCAGGATGCTCCCTGCGGCTGTCAACCGCACGTGCAAGGCGAGCATGAACACGCTGTACTAGAAGAACCCAGACTGTTTCAGAGAATGTCTGCCGGTGTGGCAGTAAATCGCAAACCCCTGGAAATTGCACACCCCGGGGTTTGCGATTTACTAGGAAATCACAAACCCCCCCTGGAAATTACAAACCCCCCCCACCCCCATGCTTTGTAACATTTATCACCACAAGCAGGGCAGCTATAGGCCTACCGCCACCACCGCCGCTTCGATGTCGATATCCATACTGTCGAACGTCAACTAAACATCGCCGCCGCCGCCGTCGCATCGGTGGCAATATATTAAGCCCAAATCTATTCAAATGCTATCATATTTAACAGAATTACATACGCAATAAGTGAAATTTTATTAAATTAACCCTAAAATTGAAGCGAGATGAACGCTGCCGCCGCAACGGCGGCGATGTTAATATTTTCGAATCGACGAATGTAAAGTAAACAAATCGCCATAAGTGAAATTTCAGCTATCTGTATCATTAACATGGGGGGTTTGCGATCTCCAGGGGGGATATGTGATTTCCTAGGAAATCGCAAACCCCCCATGCCCATATATGGCATGGGGGTTTGCGATTTCCTAGGAAATCACAAGTGGGGGTTTGCGATTTACAGGGTTTGCGATTTCCTGCTACACCGGCCGTGCGTGAATGTGGGCGGGTGGCTGGGTGGGAAGCAGCGTGACTCCCAGGTGATGACCCCTTCCGTGCGCTGGGTGCGGTGTATGCGCTGTCTACGTGCGGCTCACTTATGGTGCTGTCACATTACGACGTTTCTCGCCAACGCGTGTCGACGTGTGTTTGCACAAAACTTTTGACGTGCGACAACGCGCGACAACGATCCCTGTCTGTAGCAGTCATATTATGGCGACGTCAGAAGCATGTCAATATCGCTGGAATAACGTAATGCGAATGCCAAGCACATGTGGCACACGTGTTAGGGTTATGCCCACATGTTGTGCCAAAATGTTGCTGTGTTGTTTTACGTCCTGGCTACATCTAAGGTCATATCAGGATGGCGTGCCAAAACTTTTTAGTTTTTTTTTGCACGCATCGATATACGTTACCATAACGTCGGCCGCACATTACCAACACGTTGCACTGATGCCGAAAAGTTTGACGTTTCTCGACGATTAAAAGTGATTTTGCACGTTGGCGGCATACTGGCGAGATACGTCATAGTGTGACAGGGCTATAAGCTGCTTCTGCCTCCTGTCTGTCACAGTGCAGCCGCCAGGGGAGTCTGTGATACGCACCCACCTACAGCCAGGATAAAGCTAACATTCCACATACATCGTATGCGGTATGCAAATGCGAATGTGGCAAAAATGGAAAAGCATGTAAAGGAATAGTGGTGCTTCCATATGTCTGAATGCGAATGCAGATGCGAATACCAATGCGGCAAGTGGATCCGTCCATGTACCGATCAGAGCGAATGCGAATCCGAATGCTAATGTGAATGTGAATGCGGCTCCATTTCCCATAGAGTATACCTGTAACTTTTACTTTCCTTCACAAATTTGGAGTAAAAAAGAACGAAAATGCCATGGGTATCTATGCCGCATGCCACATTCGTATTTGCCTGCCGCATACCACGTATATGGAATTTTAGCTTAAGCTGACCTACATGAGTACCTCAGCATTGCCAATATAATGGAGATTCCAGCCAGGCCTCAATTGACTGCTACAGACAGGGATCAGTTGCAACCACATGGTGTTTATGTCTACTTGTACACTCACATTGACAACAACATGGTGCTTAGGTCTACTTGTACACTCACATTGACAACAACATGGTGTTTAGGTCTACTTGTAAACTCACATTGACAACAACATGGTGCTTAGGTCTACTTGTACACTCACATTGACAACAACATGGTGTTTAGGTCTACTTGTACACTCACATTGACAACATTGTGGTGCTTATTTTTTTTATTTTTTTTATTTTTTTATTGAGGCTGTATTTATACTGTCCATAGCATATAAGCCCAGGTACCCAGGCTTGTTTTCAATGCTGGCCAGTTGTAGTGTTGGTGTTATCTTATCACACAGTGGCTGCTGATAAGGTATTTGATTGCCTGCATTTCAGTAGCAGATAGATAATTGGTTGATATGGTTAGTAGCCTATGTTAGTTTTTTTTGATTTTCTTGGTATATATGCATTTATTTGTCTACGCTTATTACTAGACTAGCCTACTCCTATTTACATATCATAGGCTTGTACCTGGCTGTGTGGTGTGTTATCTGGCTACTTTTGGCATGGTTACCTTCCATTGGGCGTCCCGCTGGTGGGCCGTGACATATCACATGCCCGTTTGCAGTGCAGTTTACTGGGGGTTTCCTAGCCTTATTTTGCACAGATATTTTGTGTACGTTTTTAGGTCAGGAATTTGTCGTTCATTTACCGTTTGGGCATTCCACACCTTGGCAGCCATTTCCAGCGTGCTTCTCTCATGAGCTTTTATTAGGCTTCTGGTCTGCTTTAGTAGTGGCGCATTATTTGCTCTAGTAGCCCTTTGTGGTTTTGTTAGAAGTTTAATGTTTTGACTATAGCTATATGCTAATGTTTTCAAATGAATTATTCTCCTATTTTCTAGTAGTTTCACTTTGGTTCTTTTGTGTATGTCATAGGTTGGGTGCAGCTTGTCTACTCTTAGACAGATTTTTAGGGCTCTGTTCTGCAGTGTTTGCAGTTTTTTTAGTAGTTCTTTTCTCGCACCCATGTAGTTTACATCTCCATAGTCAAAATAGGGGAGCACCATGCCCTTGAAGATTTTTATTGACATTTCTTGTGTCATGTAGTCTCTTAGCTTTGCAAATAGCCACAGTTTGTGGTTTACTTTTTGTATAATTTTATTTATACATAGGTTGTAGTTTAGTTGGCTGTCCAACTCAAGGCCTAGGTATTTGTAATGGTCTACATTTTCTAGTGTTTGGTTTCCTAACTTACAGTGTAGTTTTCTTTCTGGCATTTGTTTATGCGAGAAGAGTACTGTTTTTGATTTGCTTGTGTTGATGGTTATTTTGTTGGACTCACACCACTCATCTAGTTTTAGTAGGAGTTTATTTAGTTTAGTTATTACCTCCTCCTCTGTGGTGCCATTTGCGTATATGAATGTGTCATCTGCATATAGTTGGAGGCATTCAGTTTGCAACCATTTTTCAAGGTTGTTTATATAGATTATAAAGAGTAGTGGCCCTAACACTGACCCTTGGGGTACACCACATGTGACAGGTTGGTTGTCTGATAGTGTATTGTTTATTTTTGTTTTCTGTTGCCTGTTGTTCAGGTAGCATCTTATCCAATCCATAGTGTTGGATTTTATGTTATGTCTACTTGTACACTCACATTGACAACAACATGGTGCTTAGGTCTACTTGTACACTCACATTGACAACAACATGGTGTTTAGGTCTACTTGTACACTCACATTGACAACATCGTGGTGCTTATGTCTACTTGTACACTCACATTGACAACAACATGGTGTTTAGGTCTAGTTGTAGGCCTACATTCACATTGAGAACAACATGGTGTCTAGGTCTACTCGTACACTCACATTCATAATGTCATGGTGTATAGGTCTAGGTTTACTTGCACACTAACCTATGGGAGCCGGAGTGTCCACCTGTGAAGGTTTGGGTCATCTGATCGATCCTGCTCAGTGGACCCCTTTGCAATTTGGGCGGGACTACATATATACGTTTATGTACAGATATACATATACATATACAAATACATATACACATACATGGGTATGCATATAAATATACCTACTCATATGTGTGTATACATATTACATATGCATTTATGCATATATGTATATACATACATATATACACATGTACATATATATACATATATGCATGTACAAACATGTATGTACATATATAAATATTATACATATACATGCATATATATTCATATCCATACATATGCATGCATATATACATATATACATTTGGAGATGAATACACATATGTAAATATATACATATACGACCATGTATATACATAATACATATACATACATATACATTCATACATATGCATATATGTATATATACATATATACATGTTTTTGTTTTTTTATCCTAGCAACATCTAATGTCATATCAGAATGCATACTGACTTGTGATAGTACGCACCCATGGCGACTTTACAGTGCTGTCACACTGGTATAGCAGGCCACCATCTCCATGACCTGATACCTCACTTAGTCACTTTATCCTGACACTGAGCCAACCAGTCCTTGCCCTATCCTAATAATGCCGAGCGCCTGTCTAGGAAGTGACAAGTATCAAAAGCCAGCAGCACTTCAACACTGTGGCAGGCAGCTTTCATGAAATCTGGACAGCGCTCTCACGCAAAGGGAGGAGAAGGAAAGCCCAACACCAGACGAGGAATGGGCAGCTTTGCAGCATGTCGTATACAACACAGCTAAAACATATCTCGGCAAGCCAGACAGAAAACACCAGGACTGGTTCAACCCCAACAATCAGGTGCTTCAGAATCTTATGAGCAGAAGAGACCAAGCCCAAGAGAGAGTGTTGCAGACCAGGAACACTAGATCCACCACTGCAGGTGACATAGATCAGCTCTGGAAAACATCCAGCAGCGTATTACCAAAACATGCCTCGATGAGATTCCAACCATGGACGAGATGGCTAGAGCCAGCCTGAAAGATGGCAAAGCACCTGGGGGTGATGGATTTCCTGCTGAAGTATGGAAGCACAGATGAGACAATCTGTTCAACAGACTGCACCAACTAATCACCAATGCCTGGTAGGAGGGTTCTGTACCCCAAGCATGGAAGGATGCCAGCACTGTAACCATCTACAAGAAAGGTGATCGAACAGACTGTGGGAACTATAGAGGAATCTCTCTTCTTTCCATAGCAGGCAAGATCTTTGCCATGATCCTCCTCAACAGACTATCTATTCACATAACACCTGATGTAGTTCCGGAGTCACAGTGTGGCTTCAGAGGTAACCGGAGCACCGTGGATATGATATTTTGTCTTCGACAGCTACAAGAAAAGTGCATAGAGCAGGACCGACCACTGTACATGGTATTTGTCGATTTCACTAAGGTGTTTGATACAGTCGGGAGGACCGGGCTATGGCAGCTATTGAGGAAGTATGGATGCTCAGAGAAGTTCACAACTGTGATTGAGGCTCTACATACAGGAATGATGGCAAACGTTAGTGTTGGAGGGGAAATCTCGGAATTGTTTGGGGTTACCAATGGGGTCAAGCAAGGTTGTGTACTGGCCCCCATGCTCTTCTCCATCTTCCTATCAGCAATGCTCGACGAGGCTTTCCGAGACATGGGGGATGGCATCTATATACAGTCCAGACAGAGCGCTGACCTATTTAATGTCGCACACTTCAGAGCGAAGACCAAGACTACTTGGATACTGGTGAGACAGCTGCTATGCACAGATGACAGTGTGCTGGGTGCCCACTCTGCTGAAGAGATCCAGAAAATAGTGGACGCTTTCCCCAATGCATCAAAGAAGTTTGGCCTGAAGATTAACATCAAGAAGACGGAGGTGCTGTACCAACCCAACTCTACAAGAACCCGAGAGGAGGATATCATGGTTGACGGAAACAAGCTGAACTCTGTTCCAGAATTCACCTACCTCGGAAGCACTACATCAACTGATGGACGCATTGATGCTGAAATACAGAGGAGGATGGCCAAGGCTAGCACATCTTTCGGCCAACTACGCTAGAGACTCTGGAACAACTGTAATGGAAGGATGTGGACATGTTGAGCTCGAGTGTAAGACTGGTTTATTTCCTTCCCCTCACGTGCCGGCGTCCCGTGCCTGGTCACATGACCAGCATGCCCGGTCTTGGATTCCATACATATGTCACATACCTTACATCTTCCCCCTTCGGGACAACGCTCACATTTTACGAGTCCTGCCTGTTCAATAAACAATGTTTATCAGATATATTTTCCTTTTTATACAGCGAAGGGGGGGGGGGGGGAAACAGAGGAAAAGAAAAAAAAAAACATGTATATACATATGCACGAACATAAAAGCTAACAACACTTCGAATGCCATCATAACATCTCCAACATCAACATCGACACACCAATGTCTGCCTTTTATAATCCTGTTTCATTAAGTCTCTCGGTCAATATCTTTGTCACCTGATCTAACATTTTCCATGTATTTTGACAGTTGCACGTACAATATAACAATGACCTACTCTCCTAACCTTTGTACTGGCCTACTGACTCGATCTGACCTTGTAACATAATTGCTATTAGCAGTTGGCCCTGTCACGTGAGGCTCGTTAGCCTGTTGTGATTGGGTTTGTGTGCGGTTGGCTCTTTCCACTGACTCGTTCATGTTTGTTTCTGCCTTGAAGATCTGAACTCGGTTCCGACGTAATTTCTTTTGATCTCCGTTCACTATTTCATAGTCCCTGTCAGATGGGTTGTTTGTTTTCGTTATGGTCCCTTTCGTCCATCTATTATCATGTGTTTTGTACCTGATTTTGTCTCCCATGCGAAGGGGTTGGTGTCCTGTTTTTGCATGTTTGTCAAAATGTGCTTTCTGTTTCATTTGGTTCTGTATAATTTCCGGCAGTTTTGATCGCTGTGCCTTTGGTTTCAGATTCTTACTGGTGACAGGTAACTTTGACCACAGCCGTCTATTCATTAGTAACTGCGCCGGTGAGGCATCAATCCCAGTTAACGGGGTATTTCGATAGTTCAAGAAGGCTATGCTTACATCTGTTCCTTCCATGACTGATTTTTTTATCATAGTTTTCATTGTTTGTACGTACCATTCGCTTTGCCGTTGCTCTGGGCATGCATGGGGTTTGAGTATGTTGGTTTAAACCCGTACTCTACTGCAAATTGTCTGTATTCACTGCTTGTGAATTGAGGCCGGTTATCTGTTACTATTATTTTCGGTATTCCATACCTACCGAACATTTGTTTCATTGTTCTGATCGTGTTTGCACTCATGGTGCTCGTTAACTCCACGATTTCCGGGAATTTAGAATAATAATCAATGAATAAGATAAAGTGTCTTTCACGAATTTGGAAGAAATCAATGCCAATTTTGTTGTACGGTAACTCGGGAATATCATGACTCACCAATTGCTCTCTCTGCGTGTGGTTTATTCCTAAACGATTGACATGTTGGGCATCTGGATACTTTATCTTCGATTTGAGCGTTTATTCCTGGCCAAAAATCATAATCCCTTGCCAATTGTTTAGATTTAACTATCCCTAAATGGCTCTCATGAATTTTGTTTATCATGTCAGGCTGTAATTTTTCCGGTATTACTATGCGATCATTTTTTAACAATATGTTACCGCTTGTGGTGATATCATTTTTGTATGTGAAGAAAGGTTTTACATCGTCTCTGATGTTTTTGTTTGTTTCTGGCCACCCTACTCGTGGGAGGCGTGCTACTTCTTTTAAGGTTTCATCGTTTTGGGTTGCTTTTGCAATACTCGTCAGTTCATCTTCAAAGATGTCCAAAGCAGCTATGCTGATGTCCATGTCAAATAGGTTGTTCGGCCCTGTTGTTGTTGAGTGGGCCCTCGACAGGGCATCTGCAAAGTACATGTGAACACCCTTTTTGTACACAAAGTCGAGGTCATAATTCTGAAGGCGCATGCGCATTCGTTGCATCCTAGCAGACAACTTCCAAATCGGTTTGTTCATGATCGCGATCAATGGTTTGTGATCCGTTTCAATCAATGTGTTTTTCCCAAATATATAGTCATGGAACTTTTGGCAACCGAAACAGATTGCCAAAAGCTCCTTCTCTATTACTGCATACGCGCTTTGTGCTTCATTTAATGCCTTCGATGCCATCGCAATTGGGCGATCATTTTGGAACATTGTTGCTCCCAAACCAGACTTGGAAGCGTCCACCTGGATGGTAGTTCGCTCTTTTACATTGTAATATTTGAGCACAGGTGCCCTTGTCAAAGCATTTTTTAGCTTCACAAATGCTTGTTTTTGATCGACCTCCCAGTGCCATGCGACTTCACGTTTTAACAAGATTCTTAAGGGTTTTGAAATTTCGGCTAGATTCGGGATCAATTTCGATACATACCCCACCATCCCCAAAAACCGTTGGATGTCCACTTTGTTTGTTGGCGTTGGCATTTCATTTATCGCTTGTATTCGCTCAGCACTGGGTTTCAGACCATGTTCAGTAAGAGTGTGACCCACATAACTGACTTCTTTTTTACAGATTTTAGACTTTTTTGGGTTGAGCCTTAGATTGACCTCTCTTGCTCTCTTTAACACTGCCTCTAACCTCTCGTTATGCTCTTCTAGGGACTTTCCATATACGAGGATATCATCGGCCACAACATTTACACCTGGCAGATCGCATAGTATTATATTCGTTTGTTCAATAAAAATGTCACCTGCCGTTTTGATTCCGAAGGGCAGGCGTGTGTACCTGTATCTGCCCCACGGAGTGTTGAACGTACAAATGTGAGAACTTTGTTCATCTAAGACTATCTGCCAGTACCCACTGTTGGCATCAAGCACAGTGAAAAACTTGGCCCCGTGGGTTTTGGCAATTACATCTTCGATTGTTCTCGTCGGATATGACCCCCGCAACACTGCTTTGTTTAGCTTTGTGGCTCCAGACAAACTCGGATCTTACCTGGCTTCCTGACAATCGTTATTGAGCTGACCCACTCTGTTGGCTCTTCCTGTTTAGTTATTACACCTAAAGCAATCATTCGATCAATTTCTTTTTTCACCTCATTTTCTATAGCATGAGGAATATGCCGAGGAGGGTCAACCACAGGTGGAACATTTGGATCTACATGAATCTTTGCATTAACTTTAATTATGCCCAGTCCATTGAAAACATCACTATAAGTATTTACCAGATCATTTGCTTTTTCATCATCTTTGCCTTCTTTGCTGTCTGCGCTGACTCTGTTGAGGAGGTTTAACATCATGCACGCCTTTTTCCCGAATATCGGGCTTCCCGTTGAAGTAACTTGGAATCGCAGCACACAGTTGTTGATCTTGATGTCGGCTTCTCCTTCCGGGTAGATATGGTTCCCAGCAAATGTGATCAACCGGCATCGGGATGGCTTCATCACGGTGTTGTGGATTTGGTCGAAAATCGCCTTGGGCAATATATTCGCTTGCGACCCACTATCCAGCTTGAAACGAATGTCAGTGCTTCCAACACATATATCAGCATACCACAACTCTTCATCATTCTCCTTTTCATCAATCTCCCCCACAAATAGGTCTGCATCTTCCTCCTCATATGGTCTCCTCGCTTCCTCGGGCTGTTTGTGCTCATCAACATCAAGCTCATTCACAGGGGCCGTTGCCCGCTTGCTTCGACACACTTTTATAAAATGTCTGATTTTCCGACATCCGGCACATTCCTTCCCTTTCGCAGGGCACTGGCCTTTGTTATGGTTGTACCCACATCGAGGACACTCGTACCGCGGGGTATCCGAGCGTGCCCTGCCCCCTCGACCGGGTGCCCAAACTTGTGTTGACCCCATGCTAACCGGCATGGTGGGCGTTGCCCGGCGGCGGCCATACTTGTTTACCGCGTCAATTTGGCTGTCTTTCGTGGTGTCTACTTCCCCTATCGTGTCCTGGTGTTCGCTTAACCGACACATCTCTACACATTGTTCAAGCGTCAGCTTAGGTGTTTGTAGAAGTCTATTCCTCAATTCCTTGTCCTTTATCCCACAGACCAACCGGTCACACAACAGCGAGGATTCCAGGTCTCCGTATTCACAGAAAGCAATCCAGCTTTGTAACTCCCTAATGTAGGCGTCCATACCTTCCGTGGTTTGATTCAACGAGTGAAATTTGTAGCGCGTAACAGTGAGGTTTTCCTTCCCTTCACAGTATGTTCGAAATAGTTGAATTAAAGGCCCTATTTTTTCTTTGTCGCTGCTTTCAATAGTGGCATTCCTGTAGACTTTTTGTGCTTCGGGTCCTGCTACGTGCAAGAAAATCAAACATTGCACTTTTTCCGCTTTTGACGTGACTCCCGTCGCTCTGGCGTATATTTCATACGAGCTTAACCACGCTCGCCAGTTCATGGCCATATGGTTATCCAAAACGAGTGGTGCTGGCGGTTTAAGTCCGGATAACGCCATGTTTGCTGTGTATCCGTCTTCGTTTTCACTATCTGACACCATGTAATGGAAGGATGTGGACACGTTGAGCTCGAGTGTAAGACTGGTTTATTTCCTTCCCCTCACGTGTCGGCGTCCCGTGCCTGGTCACATGACCAGCACGCCCGGTCTTGGATTCCATACATATGTCACTTACCTTACACATGTGTCCATGCGGCTCAAAGGCAAGATCTACTGTGCAATCGTGCTGCCCACCCTACTATACGGAGCCGAGGCCTGGACAGTGTACAGACGACAGGTGAAAAAGTTGCATGCCTTCATGATGCGACATCTGCGTTCAATCATGAGACTAAGCTGGAAGGACAATCTCCGGTGGACTGGACACCTCATGAGGATGTCATCAGACAGGCTACCAAAACAGATCCTCTAATGTCAACTGTCTTCTGGTTACAGAAAGAGAGGGCGCCCTCATCTCCGAATCAAGGATACCATCAAGAGAAGCCTGAAGCTAAGAGACATTAAGACCGACTCATGGACATCACTCTCACAGCAGAGAGCTAAATTGAGAGTGGCAGTTAAGTAATGAAAGCAGTCTTTGTCGCATCGCGACCAACACCATGATGATGATGATGTATGTACATATGGGTATATATGTACATATGTGTATGTATATACATATATATATATACATATATACATATATATATATATATATATATATATACACACGTACATCTAGGATATGCTGGTGTATGGTGGGCGCAGAGTCCCCCCCTGGTGCTTGGGTTCGAATCTGGCAGGTGGCGCCCCCCGCTCCACCTTCCCTCGCCCCTTCTCCGTAGGACTGGGGCCCATTCCCTTGCTCGCCTCAACCGGTCAACACCTGCCCCTGTCCTGTGCTCCTTTTTAACTGTATTCGCCTATTAGTCTCCGTGTTGGTCTGCCCCTCCTACATATATATATATATATATATATATGTGTGTGTACACGTATATACACATATATACATACATATACATGGATATGTACATATATACAGATTATCTTAGCAGTGAGAAATGGAGGACCGCTATATGTGATGCAGTTATCTCTAAATACAGTATGTATTTTTATGCATATAAATTGCCTACATTCAAACAAGGAGGAAAGCGTAGCGGTGATGGGATGGACAAGTCTTTATTGCTGTCTGGGCTGAAATGTGAGCGACGAATGAACAAATATGGCGGCCCGGCTGCGGAACCCGCCGTTTTGGCACCAAGTCGGGCAGTCCCGGGCCCGACTGGAACGGCCATTGATTGGACAATATCTAATGAGCCGAATGCAGTATAATTAATTATTAATCGATCGATAATATTAATAATAGAAGCATTTAATTTCGGCATTTATAATATATTAGACTCCTTATATATATAGACATGTGAGTATGTCTGCATATGTATCTATGTATACATATATGTATATATGTACATATATGTATATATATATATATATTTAACTGTCTGGGCTATTCCACCCCCGCCTAAGGCGAGCCTACGGGTTAATATAAATAATTATTTCCATGTGAACTTCCTTGGGCCAGCTGCCACCGCTGTAGCTTTTCCTCCCGCCTGCAAGTTGACCGTCGTCGGTGTCCGCCCCGTACTGAAGGCGCCAGCCAGAGTATCATCTAAATACTAGATTTGCCGTTGTGCGCATTTATAGGCCTAAAGTGTATTTACATTAGGTTATTTCAACTACTGGCTGCCCCCTTCGTCGTTGGAGATATTACGAATGTTACTAACTGAATCCAAATATATGCAGTCCAGCAAGAGTTGCTGCCGCTGTCACTACTATTTAGTTTGCATTATATGTCGTGGTTCTAGCCTAAAAGTAACACTACATTAATTCCGTGAATGCGTCAGTTATTATATTCCCGCAGATGGGTAGATTACTTGCAGAAGGCCGACTTAGGCTTAAGGCCTCTAAATACATAGAAAGCAATCGAATATCAGGTTTCCATAGCGGTTAATCTACAATAAGACTGGAGGATAGTAAAGAATGCAAGGAACGTCCCGAATCACCTTCACAAGAGCTCACGGTTTATTCTTACCCTAACTAACAATGATACCAACGAAATATGCGTATTGCATAAAGAAGTAAATAACTCCCTTTCCCTCCCCTGTTGTTTCATTAAATATCGGCTGAAATGACAGAGCGTGCAAAAACACGTCTGCCGGGTCTGGCCCCGAACACCCGACCCTCTGTCATTGCTTAGCTAGTCGCTAAGCAACGCTTTACCACCGCAAACCCTCGCATGCACAAGTGAAAGCAATTTACACGCCCGTGTAACGAATGTGCAAATTGCTCAAGGCGAGTAGACACGCCCACTTCATATATATATGTGTGTATAGAATTTATAATAGGTATAGGGGGTGAGGGGCGGTCGGGTGGGGGGGAGACGGCAGCCTCTCGGCGCCGGGACTCTCAGGTCAGGGCCAGGTCTCCCGGCTTCCAGGCGCCACGGTTCCCGGCCTCCCAGCGCCGAGACTCCCAGCATTGGGCCTCCCTTCAACTAATATAAATATGAATAAAAAGTGATAACCAGCAATAAAATAAATAATATATAAATGCAATAATATTTAAGGTACTTTTTTCTTAATGTTGCTGTACCAGCAAGAAAAGCCACATTTGTGGTAATTCAAAACCAGACACAGATAATCATTTTTTGGGCTAATAAATGTATTAATCAGGCTTAATAAATTTTTACAAAAGGCTTTTACCTACACCTTTGTGAACATCTTTCATATCAGCTACCCTCTATAGTACAATTGAGACTATTAGCTTTAATTACTCTATCATCATCAGGTAGTACAACCTGTGCATTTCCGTATTTCTGATGTTCATTACTTATGTGCAGGTCATATATTGGACACGAACCATGCTGCAGCCTTAAGATTCGCCGGAGCCACCAACCCGGGATCCCTTACGAATGCCAACCAACTCAAGATGCCAAAACGAACACCCCGCTCCAGAGGCAGGCCTTGCTCCATAGTGACAAAAGTTTTCGTCACAACCCCTAAAGGAACACGCCCAGTTGGATCGTCGGAGCGCACCCCCTACAACAGTGAGTCGGATGGAAGCCACCAACACCAAAAAAGGGCTTCAACCTCCCCTACCGCTGGCCTGACGAGGATCGAGAAGGCACTGACTGACAAGCTGGATTCCGTTACCACCAACATTCTTAACAGAATCAGTGCTCTGGAATCCGCCAAAAACGGGCTATCTGTAACTACGACGAACACCGCTGAGATCGCCGGAACATCCTCACGTGGCCCACACAATGGCCGCCGCAGCCCTAGTCCGAGGCGAAAACGACGCAGCAGGAGCCGCTCACGTACCAGAACTACCACGTGATCACCAGACAGACGCAGCCATTACGATCGCCGCAACGTGACCCCCAAACCACACAGGAGGAATACTCAGAAAGGGTCCCCGTTTTACACCGACTCCGAGTCGCACCATGGAGGATCGATCGAGGATTTATTCAAGGCAAAAGGATCCCGTCAGAGCAAAAGAGGTAGGATCTCGCTAATGCCAAATGTCTTTGTGATCAGAGGGGACAGGAAAGGAAAAGTGGGATTGGGCGAAAGTATGTGCATGGAGTACTTCAGTGCCCTTTTCCAGATGTGCAAAGACTCAAGCGTGCCCAGGTCATGGATAGAACCGCTGCGTGAACACCAGGAGCAACTCAGCACTATGGCATTGGACTGGGACTGGGACTGGGACACGTGCTTACTATGGTCGGAACGCATATTTAGTATGATAGAGGACAAATGCCTGCCACGGGGCTGGGATGAAATTTACGCCATCAAAGACGTACAGCGTGACGCCAAGGCTGTCGGCAATCGACTAGCGATAAAGAAGAAGAAGACAATGGACTACCATAAACGGCCTGAGGAACAAGGAGGATACGAGTATGGCACCCGTAGCGAGTTCTCAACGGCCGCAGACGGCCGCCCCTGCCATCAATGGAACTGGGGCAACGACTGCGGTCACTCAGCCACACACGGCACACTGCCCAACCGCTACTGTCATGTCTGTGCCTGGTTCGCAAACAAATACCGGAAAGCGAACCCCCACGGAGAGAACGAGTGCAACAACAAAAAACGTGCTCTCGAGAAGAAACAGGCAGCAGAGTCCGAACCATCAAGCTCGGGTTTTCAGTAATCCGGCCGGCGGCACTAGTGACAGTACCGTCTGACAGTACTGAGCCTCCGTCCGACGATAACAACAGTAACACACACGGTGAGCCGGTCTCTCTCTACACTCACGTTCACCATACTCCACACCCCTCCCCGCCAGTCCTTACTCCTGACCCCGGCGCTCCCACAACAACGCAGAGCGCTACCCACGCCACTCGTGACCCACTTACCACCACGTGCTCCCCCGGCCCCAGCAACCACCCTCCCCCCGTAAGCAGCTCACACCCGACCCGCCCACTAGCCCACCCTCATCCAGACACCGCTGGCCGCCACACCGACCCAAGCGGGACCCACGCCATCGCTGACCCAGTTAACGCCACATGCTCGGGGAAGCCTCCCACCCCCTAACCCACCCCAGGGACCCACCACGGCAGCGCCAACCCACCACCCGCCTGCGGCCACACCACTCCCCACGGCGCAGTAAACACACCCGACGCGCCCACC
Source organism: Branchipolynoe longqiensis (assembly GCA_030323885.1). NCBI lineage: Eukaryota > Metazoa > Annelida > Polychaeta > Phyllodocida > Polynoidae > Branchipolynoe > Branchipolynoe longqiensis. Next base: position 8,104,284 of record CM059187.1, read on the forward strand.
CAGCAACACAAAGACACTGCAGCACACTCCCACCCGACCCCAGCCCTTCCGACCCGCCCTTCACTCAACAACACTGGCCCAGTCCTCCCACATGTCGTCGGTGGCTGCCCACATGCCCAAGAAGAACCCAAGGACACCGACCAAGCCCTTACTTACGACGACAGACGGAGAGCGGACGAGGACATCGACGCCATAACCAGCGGCGACCTAATAGCAACGGCTGTCCCTTTCAACCCTCCCCACACTCCGGCCTCATATTGCCTAACTCTCGTAGACATATGGCCTACCACTGTCGCATCTGCCTGGCCAAACGAGAGCTATCGACTGATCTACGATCAGGTTCGCGTAACAGGCCTCCCCAACTACATGGCCGCACGCGTGCCAGTTCCATCAGGCCTCAGAATAGACAATTGGAGACATTACCTGGCGGGCTACCACCACCAACAGCTGCTCGAATATCTCGAGTTCGGATGGCCCGCAGACTTCACCGACGACCAACCACCAATACCCGCCATCGCCAACCACAAGGAGGATCCAGCCCATATGACCTGGATAGAGAGATATGTATGCACAGAGGTCGGTCACGGTGCACTCTTGGGTCCCTTCGCGAGCGCCCCCTTCGCACCCTGGGCGCAGACCAGCCCTATGATGACCCGCCCCAAAAAGAACACCAGAGAGAGGCGGGTCATCATGGACCTCAGCTTCCCCAGGGGAGCGAGTGTCAACGCGGGCATCAGGAGGGGCCAGTACCAAGGACGACTGACAACTTACACACTCCCAGGTATACAAGACCTGGCCGACGAGGTCACAAGACTGGGCGACACATGCTACATCTGGTCAGCCGACTTGGCAAGAGCCTACCGTCAACTATGTGCCTGCCCGCTCTCGATCCCATTATACGGCATAAACCTACATGGCGAAACTTACTTCGACGTCGCCCGCCCGTTCGGGTGCCGCACCTCCTCCCTTGCCTGCGCCCGGACAACAAATGCCATCGTATACCTACTGAGGCAGCGGGGCCACCACGCCCTTTGCTACCTCGACGATTTCGTCGGGGCGGCTCCCACCCTCGAGAGGGCGCGGGAGGCCTACGTGGACGTCATGTACCTGGCAGCTGAGCTCGGCCTCGCCCTATCTCCGGCGAAGTGTGTGCCCCCGACTAAGAGCCTCGAATGGCTAGGCTACTTCATATCATCAAGTGAGATGACCATCCGGATACCAGACATCAAACTCGCAGACATCCTCACAGAATGTCAACTCTGGTCGACCGGACGAAGGGCCTCCCGCCGAGAGCTACAGAGGCTGGTCGGCAGGCTCCAACACGTGGCACGCTGCGTTCAGCCGGCCCGACGATTCATGAGTAGGATCCTCACAGCCCTTCGTGAAGCCCCTCCAACTGGGAAGCACACCGTCCCTCGAGACCTCGCGATGGACATCTCCTGGTTCCTGACCTACGCTGAAACTACCAACGGCATCGTCCTCCTTCGCCCCGATCCAGCCGAGGAATGGACCATTGAGTGCGACTCCACTCTAAAAGGGGGCGGGGCCTATTCCCCGAAAGGCTTCTTCTCGGAGGTGTACCCCCCCGAGATAACCGAACATGCCTATAACATCAACCAACTGGAAGCCTTAAACCTCATCGTCGCACTCAACAGCCTAGCCCCAGAACAACCTGAAAACTACACCCTGGTAGTTAATACCGACAACCAGGCCTCCCAAGCGGTACTGTCCACCGGCGCAGGTCGCGACACCGTAGTCTGCGCCTGCGCCCGCGAGGTGTGGAGGTTTGCCGCCACTCGCAGCTGCCGAGTCAAGGTCGTCCACAAGCCGGGCAAACACCTCGTCCTCGCGGATGCACTCAGCAGACGCCACAATGACTCCGCAGCCGACACGCGGGCCCGCATCCTCTGCATGGAAAAGGGCATCGAACGAATAAGAGTCCAGCACCGACTCAACCAATACGGCCCACCCATCTAGACCTGTGCCCTGGGAAGCTCGTATATTTGCCTCTCTCTTCCCAGGTGACGTTCATGACGACCGAGGCCGCATACTCAAGCTACTCAACGCGGGACTCTCCACCGGTACCTGGCGCAACAAACGACTACAGTCCAAGAAGTACATGGAGTTTGCGACAGCAAGGGGATTCAACCCTCAAACCTCCACCCAGATGGACGTCATGGCCTTCATCGCACACCTCGACAAGACACTCAAGTCCCCGGGCGCGGTCCTCAACTACCTCAGCGGGGCGCGGACCTGGACCCGGCTGCTCGGTGGGTCCACCCAAGGATTCGACATGTACCCGGTACAGCTGGTGAAGAGAGGAGTGACCAAGATCTCGACAAACATACCGGCACCATCCCCGCCCCTATCCACCGCCCACCTGGAGGATATCGTCCACTACTTCAAGGCCGGGGGCCCCGCTGCGCTCGTCCTTGCCTCGGCCACACTAATGATGTTCTTCACCCTCCTACGGCAGAGCAACGTGGTCGTCCCCAACAGCCACTCGACACGCCACACCCTCAGACGGCGTGACATCATCACCGAGGATGAGGGCCTCATCGTGCACGTACGTTCCACCAAAGCCTCAAGATCGCAAGCAGACCACTATGCCATACGACTACACCCCATACGGGACTCCCCTTGCTGTCCGGTCGCTGCCTGACGCCGTTTCAACAAGACGAACCCAGGTGACCCTTACGACCTCGCCTTCCTAACCCCAGATGGGAGCCCCTTGACCGCCACCACACTGACCGCCGCCATACGGAGGGCCCTCCAAGTCCACCACCAGCCGGCCCTGAAGGCATTCACCCTCCACAGCCTCCGGAGAGGTGGAGCCCAGGCCTGCATGCAGGCCATGGCCTCGACCGATGACGTTCGAGAACTCGGCGCCTGGAGATCTAACGCCATGTATGCCTACGTACCTAAGAAGGCATTCTCACTGGCCACTCGGGCACTCTCGACCCTATTTGGTTGAGATTGCCGACGTTCCTATTGTTCTCCTGTTACCTGACTTTGACTTTTTTCTGAATAAATGCAAATTATACCACACCTGTCTCGCTGTGAATTGTCCATGTTAGCGCTAACATGGGTAATTCGGAGCGGGACGTGGGGTGGTAGACTTTCAGCTCACTACGACCGAACCACCACCTACCGATCTATGATAGCGAGCCTCACTCGGATCCCCCTAGCGTGACCCCACCTTACTCCAGTCTCCGACCCTGCCGCCACCTATCGGCTTGAACCGGAATCATACGAAACCACGCTGACCGCTTGCACGCGATCAACCGTCACTCGCCGACTGGACACAAACCACGCTGCAGCCTTAAGATTCGCCGACGCCCACCCCTCAACTACTTAAGAACACTAGCTCGCGGTGGGGTTGAGATTGCCGACGTTCCTATTGTTCTCCTGTTACCTGACTTTGACTTTTTTCTGAATAAATGCAAATTATACCACACCTGTCTCGCTGTGAATTATTTCATTACTTATATGCAGGCCATATCTATGATTGTACTATCATAATAATATATGATACATTTCTGAAGATACTGTATTCATTTCTGTAGAGGCAACTTGAAAACAGAAGACATGATGCAGCAACTAAGGCAGATCACGGTCACACGGTCAGCTCACATCTGGCACACTCACACACATTCGCACATTCATGTCACTCAGCAACATTCATTTCAAGGTCATAGTAACCATAATCTCTCAGCCCTATCAATATCCTATTCTATAGCAAGGGTGGGTGGGATGGACAAATTTCTTATTCAACTCAATGATCCGCCGACGACGGTGGCCAGGTAAGGACTGGACAAGCCTTTGAATCTACTACCGGAAGTTAACTTTGTACATAGCAACGTGCGCTACAAACTGTATCTATGGTATTCATAATATCAAGCCCGTAGTCAGGGTTTTTGAATTATGCTTGTTTCCGGCAACATGGACAATTATGCATCAAATCCATAATCACAGTGAATTATATATTATGCATATATATATATATATATATATATATATATTGTATACAACAAATATATCTAAATGATGTACAACAGTCCCCACAGGACCTCCTCTCCCAGTGGCAAGTGGAAGTATGTGAGTGGGCCACAGACCAGCATATATCCCTATGGTTGAGCAGCAGTCGAGTAATGAAAGCAGTCTTTGTCGCATCGCGACCGACAGCATGATGATGATGATGTGTGGAGGTGCTCTATTGTTTGGGATTTATGACCAACACAGTACTATCATGGGCAGTTCTGGCCTGTAGCATTTTGTTGTAACTATATAATTATTTCCTAATATTCACTGCTAATTTACTCAATCCGGTCCCAACTAAATGTCCTCGAAATTTTCAGGAAAGTAGATATCATTGTTTGCTTTCTAGTCATGTATTCCAATATGGAAACACCCCAAATCTCAGTGTGTCACAACTAAAACTGTCAAACTGCACATTAATCTTGTATAAAATCTGACCTTGGTAATTGACTCGGTGGTCAAATGCCCACCATACACCCACCCTCCGATAACGCCCAATGGATCACCACGGACACCAACGCGTGGATGATCGAGTGCCTCAGCCATCGGTTTGACTAGACTACCTCAGCGGTATCGTCGAGGCCCTTGCTGTTACGCACGCCCCACCCCAGCTGCCTACAGCTCCTGCTCCCATGGCCTCGGGGGCCTACACCTGACCTCTGGCCCCACTCTACCAGCCGCCCCAGGCTGCCACTCTCCACCAGACAGTACCAACACCACGCACGGAATTGGAGGCCCACGGCCCCCTCCGCCGCCGACCCCCCCCCCCCCCCCTCCCTCTGCGACGTCCGTCGTCTACAACCCCGTTGCCCACATGCCGATCGAGAGATACTGGCATCCGGCGAGGCAAAACACAGCACCAAGCGAAAAAGGTATTCCCGCTGGTAACATATTTCCTCATGACCTGGTGGAGAGGGGTGGGGTGGAGGGGACGGCAGTAAAAAGGGGTGCGGCCACCAAGGACGAATACAGCTCCGCCCTCAGGATCCTCGAGTCCCACGCCTCCTTTAATCCCCGTCCTCACTCACCACAATATCACCATTCTCCTTGATAATCTCACTGTTCCCTGGCCTACTGTCCGCCAGTATTCAGAGACAATTTTCACATGGATCGCGGATGGTAGGCACCTGGATGGATGGCACGATCCCGTTGCCATGAACGGTGTGAAAGTACGTCTGAACACTTTGACTTCTGTATACTGAATGCTTTATTCCCCGTCTAGGGGTCTAGACCTCTGGCACACTTAGTCATGTGACGTCATCTCCAGCCATTTTTCTAGGTCATTTATGTATAGTATAAATAGTAGTGGTCCCAGGACTGATCCTTGGGGTACACCACAGGTGATAGTATGTTGGTCTGATAGTGTACCATTTACTTTAGTTTGTTGCTGCCTGTTGTTTAGGTAGCATTTTATCCAGTTTATTGATTTGGATTTAATGCCCATGTTGTTTAATTTTCTTATTAATATGCTGTGGTCTACAGTGTCAAAGGCTTTGCTGAAGTCGATGAAGGCTGTTCCAACTAATTTCTTTTGGTTCAATGATGCCAGCACATCACTTGTTAGGTTTGCTATTGTTTTTGATGTGGAGTGGAGTTTTCTGAAACCTCCTTGCCTCTTGTTTAGCATATTGGTTTTTTCCAGGTGCTCATTTATGTGCCTGTGGAATATTTGTTGCCTGGTGTTTGCAAGATTGATATTGGTCTGTAGTTCCCCATGTTTTGTTTGTCACCACTTTTGTCACCACTTTTGTATATGGGGGTGATCGTTGCCATCTTCCATGCTGTGATGAAGTGTCCCTGCTCAAATGATATGTTGAACAGGTCGACCATGGTATCTGGGATGGCTTGGAGTGCCTCTTTTAGTATTTTTGTGGGGATTCCATCTATTCCACTTGGTTTGTTTTCATCTATGTCATTTATTAGCTGTGTTATTTCTTTTAGGTCAGTTTTGCAGGTGGGGATTTCATCCCGGATATTTTTTGACTTGTTTTCCCAGATTCTGGTGAATTTCTTTGATAACCTTTGTCCTACCATGGCAAAGTGTGTATTTAGTTTGTTTGCTGCATCACTATCTGTGTGCATATTTCCATCCTTATCCTGGAAGCTTATCCGTTCTTCTATCTTATTTTTGGGGAATAGTAAGCTTACATTTTTCCAGAACGTATTTGTGTTGTTTCCCCAGTCCTTGTCTTGTTTTATTAGATATTTCTGTTTTGCTGCCCTTACTGCTTTGAGGGAGTTGTTTCTGGCAGTATTATAGGCCCTTTTATCCTCTGATAATATTGCAGCCCCCTCCAATGCTTATCCAGTCTGCCTTTGAAGGCGTTGACGGAAGGCGCTTCTATGATATGTTCAGGCAATGATTGTTTTATTTCTGTGACAATGTTATTCCAATAGATATCAGGGTCATCTCTGTCTGTTGTGAGGTTGTCTATATTTTCATATAGGTGGTTTTGCAATGTTTCTTTTGAGTAGTTTTTTGGGGATCTGCCCATCTTATATTTATATTGGCTTCTGCTTTTGAGTTTTTTCCTCGTTACATATATTAGCTCATGGTCACTTATACCCCAGCTTCTTGTGTCCCATTGTATGGCATGGTTTGAGTTGGTTAGTATTAGGTCAATTGTTGAGCTATTGTTTCCTAGTCTTGTGCTGTCTGTAATAAGTTGCTGTAGCCCTAGGATTTTGATAGTGGTTTGTAGCATTAGTTTATTTTTGTCGTTGCTACTGTAGTTTATGTTGAAGTCCCCTAGCACAAAGATTTCTGCATTTGTTATTTTTCTCACTGTATTTATACTTTTCTCTTGAGTTTCAAGGAATGTTTCAATATCCCCGGATGGTGGTCTGTAGAGGCTTGCTATGGCTATGTTAGCCTGCTTCTCGTTTTTTATTAGGCACCATAGTAGCTCCAGGTGTTCATTTGAGTTGTTTGCTATTTTTAGGGCCTCAGTGTCTAGATTTCTTTAGGTTTTGCAGTAGATTGCAACACCTCCACCTCTTTTTGTTAGGTTTGCTATGTTAATTTGCTGTCTGTCATTACGTACAAGCCTATATCCTTCTATGTTGAGGGTGTTGTCTTGATGTCTCTCAGTGAAAGTACAACATCTGAACACTTTGACTTCTGGATACTGAATGCTTTATTCCCCGTCCAGGGGTCTAGACCTCCGGCACACTTAGTCATGTGACGTCATCTCATTTGCATATATTACAGATGTGTCTAGACTCATATATCACAAATGGCATCCACCTCGAAGCCCTCATGCTTGCCACCACTGCTGCCTCAACCTTCACCTCGCGGGCCGTGGACCTGGCCTGCACCAAGGCCGACGCGAGGGTGAGACGTGCACACCTTACACCAGGGAGGCCTATAGGCACCCCCTGCAACGCCTGGAACCGAGGCCCCACCTCAGGCGACTAAGCGCATGCCGGCGAGGCTCACAGCAAGCAATCCGCCAGGCAGTGCCATGCTTGCGCCTACTGCGCCAACGTCAGGCGCATTCTCACCACCCACAGTGAAGCGGTTTGCTACACTATGAAGAACCATCAGCGCACAATCGCGGGGGCCCCTCAGCGGATTTTTGAACCACCGGTGGCGCACCTCCCTCCCATGCCACCCAAATGGCCACCCCAGCCCTGATGTCACAGTCGGCGATGTGGCCGCCTGCTGCCATGCACACCTGGATGTCATCACCCTCGCGGTGGTCTGCAATCATGCAGCCCGCGATGCTGCCAGCACCCCTGCCAGCACTGGCCCTGATTTGGTCAGCCGCCGATATCACTCTACTGCCACCGCCCGCTGGGGCGTTATCATCCATGCCGTCGGCCTCCCTGCCCCGCTCCTCCGTGGGGAACCGGGGTAGAATAGTTCCCTTGCACACCCTTGCAGATCATAAAAGGCAACAAATGGGGCGACTCTTTTGCCGTGAGTCGCTGCTCTTGTCGGCGGAGGAAGGGATCCTGGTGCATGAGGTCTTCAGAGAGCTGAGGCTCCCTGCGGACCAACACTGCACTTTGGCCCTGACTTCACCTAGACGAGAGGTTGGACTGGCTCGGTCCAATTAATCGGCTAGTCATGCCAAGCCCTAGGATAGCTTAAAGAGATGGTGTTCTTTGAAAAAAAAATGAGAGCAAGACTTACAGGCGGCACTTTGTAAAGCAGTCTTTCTCCGCTGTACCCTAGAAGGCGATGGCTAGGGTCAATCTAGTAATGGTTAGTGCCTTTAATTGCGGCCTTACTAGCATATACCATCCTTGTATCCCTGGTGTGCATCTGTCGGATACCGCAGCTCTGTATAGGTCTCCAAGGTGGGTGGGGAGCAAGGACGGCAAAGCTTAAACAAAGATATGGCTAACCAAAAAAAACACCAAATAGACGAAAATAGAGGAAAGCAGGACTCAGACTGTGATCCGAAGACAAATTGGCCTAGATTCATAATGATTGAATCCAGTGAAAGACATAACAAAACTGCAGTCAGGCTACATTCTTGTGGAATGCGTGAAGAAGGCTCATGCCGACAATCTGCTATGTGCAATCATGCTAGCAGGCCTCGCCATTAAAGCCTCTCCTCATTGTACACTGAACTCTATCTAGTAAGGGAGTGATCCATACTAGAGATTTGGATGATTGCGATGAGGATGAAATCACGCAGGAACTTAAATCCCAAGGTGCATTGAACATTTGACGAATAGTGATCAAGAAGGATAACAAGTCCATAAAAACAAGGACGTATATCCTCACGTTTGATACACCAGTTCCACCCAAGAAATCTGAAAATTGGATACCTCAGCGTTGCAGTGGATTTGTTCATACCAAATCCGCTCCGCTGTTTCCGATGCCAGAAATTCGGTCAATACAAGGATTCATGTCGTAACGAAACGACATGTTTCCAATGCGGCCAGAAGGATCATGATGGCGCTGACTGTCATAACCAGGCAAAATGTGTCAATTGCCTGGGTGACCATATGGCCACATCAAAAGACTGTCCTGTTTGGATAAAAGAAAAGACAATTCAACGCACAAAGACGGAGAATGGGCTGAGCTATCCAGCAGCTCGGAGGATGGTTGAAGGTAAGACACCTTCACCAACCACCAAGAGCTATGCTGCGATTGTCAAGCCTACAAACAGGTCAGTCGACTGCCAGACTGAATTAACATGGTTGACTGGGGAGAAGCCCAAGGTTGTACCCCCAGTCCGTCATCTTACGACTGAGCGGACAAAGAAAACAATGTCGGTGCAAACGCCTAGGATTCCAGATCGTAGTCCGAGTCCTCCGAAAAAGTCCACAATCATAAAAAGAAAAAGAAAAACTTTTGTTTCAGACAGAGTCCCAAAAGGGTCTCTGTCGACTAACACAAAAAAATATTCCAGATGCTGGAAGATATATAGATGGCCGAGGCCTCTTCTGAGATGGCTGAGGCCTCAACTAGTCGAGGCCAGAGTCTCTCCCGCAAACCTAAGGGGAGGGGGAGAGCACCTGTCACTGCTCCAAAATGACAGTGACAGGTGGTTCTCTAATTCAATGGAATTGCAGAGGCTTCAAGGGCAGCATTGAGGAGTTATCTCTTCTGTGCTGCAACCTCAACCCTCTTGCCGTTTGTTTACAAGAAACTCACGTAGAGCGAGAGAGGAGCTGGTGGCTGCGTCAAGCTGACTGGCCCACCTTCCGGACCCTATGCCGTGGGGAATTCAGTCCAGATGTCAGTGACATGGATTCCTTCACTGAGATGCTGAGATCGATCGCAGAGAAAACTATTCCGAAGACCTCTGCGACTCCCAAGCATCTGACGCCTCCATGGTTGGATGATGACTGCAGGGGGGCTATTAAGGAACGAAAGAAAGCTCAGTATAGATTCCACAGGAGACGGACTGCTGAAAATCTGGCGCTCTTTAGAATTGTGCGGGCTTGTGCTCGCAGAACAATCAAAGATGCGCGGAGGCAGTGCTGGACACGTTTTATTTCCAGCATTACCATGCACACACCATTGGGCAAGGTGTGGACATTGATCAGAAGAATAAAACGAAGGAGATGTGATTCTTCTGTAGTCCAGCACTTGAAACACAATGGTACCATTCTCACATCGTTCAATGAAATATGTGAAGAATTGGCTCGCGCCTTTGCTGGTAACTCATCTTTGGCAAACTGCCTCCCGGGGTTTCTGGCCATCAAGGAACGTCAAGAGCGAAAGCTCTTGCACTTTTCCTCTGACAGCAAGGAGAACTACACCTCCCCATTCAGTATGGATGAGTTGAGATGTTCTCTGAGAAGCTCACATGACACATCAGTTGGACCTGATGGAATTCATTATCAATTTTTTAAACATCTCCCCGAATCTGTGCTGAGACTTTTGATTCAACTCTTCAACAACATCTGGGAGTCGGGTGTCGTCCCTGCCTCTTGGCGGGAGGCGACAGTAAGACCAATTCCCAAACCTGGTAAAGACCACAGTGAAGCCAACAACTATCATCCTATAGCCCTCACAAGCTGCCTCTGTAAAACCATGGAGCGTATGGTAAATAACCGCCTCATCTGGCTACTGGAGTCAGCAAACCACCTGTCCAACATCCAATGTGGTTTCAGACAAGGCCGCAGCACCCTCGACCATTTGGTTCGCATGGAGACCTTCATAAGAGCATTTTGGGTGTCTTTTTCGACCTCGAAAAAGCCTATTGTAACATTTTCCGATAAAATGGCATGAGGATATATGTGAAACTACTATAATAAATTGCAACTTGTCTATATAATGGTAAATGGCAATATATAAAAACCAAAGGCATATGAGGGATATGTGGAGTTGGTACACTATTACTCATTAGGTATAGAAATTGTATAGTAAAATAGTCTTTGGAGGAGTGTCACTTCCTATAATAGTCTTTGGAAGAGTCACCTCACATACCCCCTCCTCCCATGGTGTTATTTATGGATCATTGGCCACTACAAGGCACTGTAGCTAGCATAACAAGGCCTTGGATACAACAGATTGTACTCTGATTGGTGGATCGAACCATGTGACCACTGCCATCTTGGACTCTAGAAACCTATATAAAGTAATAAATGAAGGAGTCTCACTATCCTACTTTCACTCTTCACCTACTTTCCTTCATTACCTGTATTGATTTCCCTTGGCTTGTCCACACCACCCGGCGACTTTACAAAATGGTTGTTGAAACGACTTGTTGAAACTACCGGGATTTGAACCTACACGACATTAGTTAGTAGTGACTGTATGAACTGTATTTGATACTTTCGGTGTGTTTCGGTAGCATTTTCTTTTTATTTGTGATTTAATACTATAAAGATTATATTTCTTACTTAAATTGTTAGTTGACTGCTGGTTAATTGAATGCACGTGGTGTTGTAATTTTGACGTTAATTTCATATGCTATTCTAAATTCTAAATTCTAGAGAAAAAAAAAGGACTTTTCTACCCCTTAGTTGTTGGAGTGGATGAGTTAGTTTTTCTTCTATTGATTCTCCAATCTTTTTGCTTTATACAGGGTCTAAATTAAATTAAATTGCTTTGTCGACGAGTTTCCGACGAAAGTGTCAGTTCTTGAGGGAAACATTTGTCTTTGGCATCGATATTACTGTAATATCGCATGTCTGAAGCCTCGTGTCGCCGCTAGACATTTTTTCAATTCAGACTACTTTCGGTAATTTTGTTTAACCCTGAAGTATATTAGAGCGTATTAAAATATACGGGAGAGACTTTTCACTTTTCTGCTACTGTACAGGTAATTCTATTGGTTGGATTCAATTCTTTAAAATTATTTCTACCGCGCTTTTCACAACACACTAAAAGTCCTATATAACCCGCTACTAGGAGGATTTCAATAGCGTAAACATAATTGACTGGTGGTAAGTTATATATTGTATTAAATACACTTACACAATACACTCACAATGCCTGTAACACGGTTAAAAGAAGATTCATTACTTGAACAATTTGGGTTGTGGTTTGAGAGTCAGGTAGATATAGGTATTCTTATTGCTGACTGTGATAAATTGGAAGCATGGACTAAATTTATGGCTGATAGCTTAGAGAATATTACTGACAAAAATGAAGAGAGGATATTGCAAATTACAGAGCGTACTGAGGCTGATAATGACAGGGAAGAGCATAGAGAGAGACGTGAGTTAGCTAGTCTACAGCATAAAAGTAATGAAACCAAGATAAGAGCTCTTAAAGCATATGGAAAGTCTGTACCTATGCTGGATGGGACTGACAGAGGTGCATTGAGAGAGTGGGTAGATCTTATTGAGAGGATTGGGGTTCTTGAAGATGTGTCAGACTTAGATATAATTCGCTTCGCACTTTCAAATGCAACAGGTTCACTGCATGAAGTGTTATTCACTGCCTTCACAACTAAGGGTGCTAAGTCATGGGATGATATCAAAGAGGAAATTGCTAAGACTTTGTTAACTGCAGATGAAAAAAGACATTTAAAAAGTATAGTAATGACTATGGTACAGAATGAGGGTGAGACAGTGGCGGCATATTGCCAACTGTTTAAAACAGCTGCTAGTAAGGGGTGGAAACTACCTTCTGCTACCTTGGGGACTGACACCTTTGAAATTTTGTTATCACGATTTCTTGATTCATTGTTGGATGACAACACTATGTGGTACGTAGAGACCAATAGACCAAAATCATTGGAGGAAGCTTTTACTCTAGCTATATTGAGTGATAGGTCTGTATTGACAGCAATGACGTGCACAATCACGACTGACATATTTAAATATGACTAGTCAGGTTGATAGTCTAAACTTTAATTCTTCTAAAATGTCTAAAACAACTGCTTCTGGAGGAGTTCAGGCTAGGTCAGTAGCAACAGGAGAGAGTCAGGCTCTAAAGTCGCTCCAGAATGAAGTAAAATCACTAAGAAAGTGTGTAGAACGCTTAACGGTATCTGAAAATAAATGTACACATGCAGATATTCATTCAGTAAATGTTGCTTCACCGTATGGTGCCAGTTCTTATGCAACGGGCGGACGTCTTGAGTCACCACGCGTAAACGTAGCGTCGAAGGGTGAGGTAGCTATTGCATCTAAGAATAGATCAGGTTCAGTCAGAGAGCACACAGGGAAGTATGCGCTGTCAATGCAACAGCGAGGAAGCAATGACAAAGCGACGCCGGCTGCGCAGGCGCAGTTGTCGACATCTAAAAAGGGACAGGTGTATCACCAATGACAGCAGGGTGCTGGGTGGGGTGGTTTGACTTGTTATGAATGTAATGAATCGCATGTAATGAGAGATTGTCCACATTTAAAATTACTGCATAGTAACATTAGCTCTACTGCTTCGGGAAACTAAATAGCGCACTTGATACTCGTCTGAGTATTGATATTGATTTTGTTCAAGTATAATTAACTGGTCTGGTAGACTCAGGTGTGGCTAAAAGTTTAATACATGTAAATGCACTTTGAAATTTGGTAGATATTGGAATAGCACATAGGCAATTGTATCCAGGTAGTAGGCTGAGATCAATCTCAGGTCATTTAATTCCAACTTTAGGTGTAACTTACATTTCTATTTATGATAAGTTATGTCCTTTCTTTGGAGTTGAATCATTAGCTTTTGAATTATTAATTGGGACAGATATCATGGAAATGTGTAATGCTGAGATTTGTTACAGAAATAAGTTTGTTTCCTTATGTGATACTGTACATCCATGGAGTAGTTTAGAATTAATTGATAGAAAAATAGCAGGAATAGTTCTAGAAGTAGACTATTGGAAAAAGCAGTTTCCATTGTTATTTCCTGATTCTAATGAGAAACTTAAAGCTATTAAGGTAGTTGAGATGCATATAGACACAGGTAATGCATATCCACTAAATCAAAGACCTTATAGAATACCTTTAAGTAAGAGTTACGATTAAAGATTTTTACCACCATTGATGTTAAATCAGGGTATTGGCAGGTAATGGTATATGAGGATAGCAGACCTAAAACAGCTATAAACACACACATGGGATTATTTCAATTTAAGCGTATGCAATTTGGATTAACGAATGCACCTGCAGTATTCCAAAGAATGATGAATGTAATTTTTGCGGAACATTTAGGTAAATGTTGTCTAATTTATTTAGATGATATTATTATTTATTCACCAGATGAGGAGAGTCATGAGAATGATGTGACTAGTATATTGACTATGTTGGAAAGTAACAATATGACTATTAAATAATCTAAATGTGAATTTGGAGTTACTAAAGTAAAACTCTTAGGTTACGTTGTATGTTCAGCAGGACTGAAACCAGATCCTGACAAAATTACTGCAATAAGAGACATGGCTTCACCGAAAAGTAAAAAAGAAGTAAGACGATTATTAGGATCGGCAGGATACTATAGACAATTAATTCCTAATTATGCTGATGTTGTCGCTCCTAGAACTTATTTAACTAGTAATAAATGTAGTTTTGAATGGACTATGGACCACTTGCTGTTTGCCTCTCCCAAGAGACTTATATAAAAGCTTCTGAGAGTTGTAGTCTTAAAGGCTACACCATTTACAACAAGCATGCACCAGGTGGAGACCGAGCCGCTGGCGGCTCCTCCATCTTGGTCAGACGTGATGTGGTATGTACGCCAGTGGCATTAGACACGACACTACAGGCTGTAGCTGTTCGTCTGACGCTGCATAAGACTGTAACTTTTTGTTCCATTTACATTCCTCAGAGAAAGCATGGTCAAGTCAGCAGAGGAGGTGTTACCAAATAAAAAACGAGAGACAAAGCAATCATGGATGACGCAAACCATACTAGAAAAGATGGCAGAAAGGAAGAAAGTGAAAACCACTGATCCACCTAAATACAAACACCTGAAGAATGAAATAGAAGATGAATGCAAAAAAGCTAAAGATGAATGGTGGAATAAGAAGTGTGAAGTAGTGGAACAACTTGAGTCTCAACATCGTTCAAGAGAGATGCACAAGAAAGTGAAAGAGATAACAGGTCAAGGATACAGACAGAGAAGCAGTAAATGTATCAAGAACAAAGACGGCAAAATGCTCTTTGAAGAAGATGAAATAAAGTCCAGATGGGAAGAATATGTAAACGAACTATACAATGATGACAGAGGGAACCCACCCACAATTGAGAAAGAAGATGGGAATATTATATTAGTATCAGAGGTTGAGAAGGCTATCAATGATCTAAAGGCAGGTAAGGCTCCTGGAAGTGACCAGATAACATCAGAAATGATAAAAGGACTAGATGAAGTGGGGATTCAAATCATTCATAAGCTAGTAACTGACATCTATGAGACTGGATTTATACCATTGAATATGAATGAATCCATATTTGTACGACTCCCAAAGAAGCTAAAACCAACATTGTGTACTGAGTACAGAACACTAAGCCTGATGAGTCATATGTTGAAGATGATCCTGAAAATAATTTTACTGAGAAACAGACAGAAAATTGAAGAACAAATCAGTAACGTACAAAGTGGGTTTATATCTGGAAGAGGTACACGTGAAGGGATTTTCAATATGAGAATGATTTGTGAACGTTATTGTGAAGTGAACCAGGATGTTTATGCCTGCTTTATTGACTATGAGAAGGCCTTCGACCGAGTCAATCATGAACTGTTAATCAAATGTTTACAAGATATTGGTGTCAATGGCAAAGACATTAAACTAATTGTGAACTTATACTGGACACAACGTGCATTTATAAAAATGGAGCAGGGCCTATCGGATGAAGTTATGATTAAACGAGGAGTTCGACAGGGGTGTGTATTGTCACCATGTCTATTTAACCTGTACACAGAGATGATTTTCAGACACATTGAAGATTGCAAGGGAGTGACAATAGGTGGCATGAACGTCAACAATCTTAGATATGCCGATGACAGTGTAATACTAGCAGACAGTGAGAAAAACCTACAAGATATAGTGAATAGAATCAATAAAGCTGGAATACTATTCAACATGAAGATGAATGCCAGGAAGACCAAAACAATGGTTATAAGTAAAAAGACAGATAAACCAAATGTCAATATAACCATAGATGGCACAAACATAGAACAAGTATCCGAATTCATATATCTCGGACAAAAGATTACAAATGATGGGAGATGTGAGGAAGAAATTAAAAGAAGGATAACAATAGCCCGAACAACATTCTCCAAAATGTATAGAGTGTTAACATCAAGTAAGATATTAATACAAACAAGGAAGCGTATTCTTCAGTGTTATGTGTGGTCTACTCTAATGTATGGGGCAGAGACATGGACAATCTCTAAGAAAATGTACAAACGTTTAGCAGCATTTGAGATGTGGACTTATCGAAGGATGATGAAAATATCATGGACAAAGAAGATCACCAACAAAGAAGTTCTCAGAAAAATTAAAAATAAGAAAAGCTTGTTTGCCACTATACAGACAAAGAAACTTATTTATTTTGGCCACATCATTCGTCAGAGTTCAATATACCGTACATTGTTGGAAGGGAAGGTGAATGGCAGCAGAGGGAGAGGGAGACCAAGAACATCATGGTTTACAAATATTTCACAGTGGACAGGCTTGAATTATTCACAGTCTATCAGAACAGCACAAAATCGGGACAAGTGGAGAACCATTGCATCCAACCCTCGACTAGAGGATGGAACTATTGATTGATTGATGGAATGTGAAATTGCATGGAATGAGTTGAAAACACTATTATTAGATTGTGTACTGTTGAAATTTCCTGATCCTTTTAAACCATATAAACTGTATACAGATGCTTCTGAGTACAGTTTAGGGGCTGTATTGGTGCAGGAGGATGAGAATGGAATAGACAGGCCAGTGCATTTAATCAGTACTAGATTTTCTCCTGCTCAACGTAATTATCCTACTATAGAGAAGGAAGCATTTGCTATTATTTATGCTCTGGTAAAATTAAGACCTTACTTATATGGTGCAGAATTTACTATTTATACAGATCATGCTCCATTGAAATGTTTTTTCACTAAAGAAATTTGTAATACACGTATACAACGTTGGGCAGTATTATTAGCAGAATTTTCAGCACCAATTGTTTATATGAAAGGTGTAGATAATGTCTGGGCTGATATGTTGTCTAGATTGAGACCTAATACTGAAGCAAAGGAACCAGTAGAAATGTTTGCTTTTGATTCACTGTTAGCAGAACAGGTAATTCCTTTTGAACACTATGAACTGTCATATAATGATGTAATTAATGAACAGAAAAAGATGAAAGAGTATACGTTAGGTGAGAATGAAGAAAAGAATTATTTGTTAATGGATAATCTTCTTTATTCAATGATAGCTCCTGCTAAGAAAGATACATATCCTAGATTAGTGTTACCAAAAAAATACAGGAATTCTGTGATAAAGATAGCTCATGCTGAGGTAGGTCATATGGCTATGTCTAAAACATTAAAACAATTACAGGAACATTTTCGTTGGCCTGGTATAGCTGGAGATGTCCATAGATTAATAACAATTGTCCAAATTGTATGGTTAATTGTAGTAAACGCACACATGCGTATCCACAATCGATGCCATTGCCTAGTGCACCTGGTATTGTGATTGCTGCAGATCTTTCTGGTCCATATCCAGTTAGTACTAGTAGTAATAGATCACAAAGCTCTGAACAACATCCAGCAGCGCATTACCAAAACATGCCTCGATGAGATTCCAACCATGGATGAGATGGCTAGAGCAATCGCCAGCCTGAAAGATGGCAAAGCACCTGGGGGTGATGGAATTCCTGCCGAGGTATGGAAGCATGGAGGAGACAATCTGCTCAACAGACTGCACCAACTAATCACCAATGCCTGGGAGGAGGGTTCTGTACCCCAAGCATGGAAGGATGCCAGCATTGTAACCATCTACAAGAAAGGTGATCGAACAGACTGTGGGAACTATAGAGGAATCTCTCTTCTTTCCATAGCAGGGAAGATCTTCGCCAGGATCCTACTCAACAGACTATCTATTCACATAACACCTGGTGTAGTTCCGGAGTCACAGTGTGGCTTCAGAGGTAACCGGAGCACTGTGGATATGATATTTTGTCTCCGACAGCTACAAGAAAAGTGCATTGAGCAGGACCGACCACTGTACATGGTATTTGTCGATTTCACTAAGGCATTTGATACAGTCGGGAGGACCGGGCTATGGCAGCTACTGTGGAAGTACGGATGCCCAGAGAAGTTCACAACTATGATCGAGGCTCTACATACAGGAATGATGGCGAACGTTAGTGCTGGAGGGGAAGTCTCGGAATCGTTCGGGGTTACCAATGGGGTCAAGCAAGGTTGTGTACTGGCCCCCACGCTCTTCTCCATCTTCCTATCAGCAATGCTAGACGAGGCTTTCCGAGACATGGGGGATGGCATCTATATACAGTCCAGACAGAGCGCTGACCTATTCAATGTCGCACACTTCAGAGCGAAGACCAAGACTACTCAGATACTGGTGAGAGAGCTACTATTCGCAGATGACAGTGCACTGGTTGCCCACTCTGCTGAAGAGACCCAGAAAATAGTGGACGCTTTCTCCGATGCATCAAAGAAGTTTGGCCTGAAAATTAACATCAAGAAGACGGAGGTGCTGTACCAACCCAACTCTACAAGAACCCGAGAGGAGGAGATCATGGTTGACGGAAACAAGCTGAACTCTGTTCCGGAATTCACCTATCTCGGAAGCACTATATCAAGTGATGGACGCATTGATGCTGAGATACAGAGGAGGATGGCCAAGGCTAGCGCATCTTTCGGCCGACTACACCAGAGACTCTGGAACAACCACCATGTGTCCATTCGGGTCAAAGGTAAGATCTACAGCGCAATCGTGCTATCCACCCTACTATACGGAGCCGAGGCCTGGACAGTGTACAGACAGCAGGTGAAAAAGCTGCATGCCTTCATGATGCGACATCTGCGTTCAATCATGAGGCTAACCTGGAAGGACAAAGTGACGAATAAGGAAATACTCGAACGGATGGGGCTGCCCTCTATGGAAGATCTTCTGATCAAAAAGAATCTCCGGTGGACTGGACACCTCATGAGGATGTCATCAGACAGGCTACCAAAGCAGATCCTCTATTCTCAACTGTCTTCTGGCTACAGAAAGAGAGGGCGCCCCCGTCTCCGGTTCAAAGATACCATCAAGAGAAACCTGAAGCTGAGAGACATTAAGACCGACTCATGGACGCAACTCTCACAGCAGAGAGCTAAATGGAGAGCGGCAGTCAAGTAATGAAAGCAGTCTTTGTCGCATCGCGACCGACAGCATGATGATGATGAATAGATATTTATTATCTATTATAGATCTATTATACCCCGTGGGGAACCGGGGTAGAATAGTTCCCTTGCACCCCCTTGCAGATCGTAAAAGGCGACAAATGGGGCGACTCGTTTGCCGTGAGTCGCGGCTCGTGTCGGTGGAGGGAAGGATCCTGGTGCCTGAGGACTGCAAGGGGCCAAGGCTCCTTGTGGATCAACACTGCACTTTGGACCCAACTCCTTCTCCTAGACGAGAGGTTGGACTGACCCGGTCCAATCAATCGGCTGGTCATGCCAAACCCTAGGTAGATTAATGGAGAATGGATATATATGTCATACAACAACTGTATTCATATTTATATTTACACAAGCACCAAGTCATTCTTCACTTCCTAGAAGGCGGTGGCTAGGGTCAATCTAGTACTGGTTATGCTCTTTTGCCTCCATGCTAGAGTATATTATCCTTGTATCCCTGGTGTGTATCTGTCGGTTACCGCAGCGCTACACACCCCAATTTTGAGGGCTCCGTGGTGGGTGGGGAGCAAGGATGATGAACCAAAAACAACTCAATATGGCTAAACAAAACCCCCCCCAAAAAAAGAAGATTATTGGAAACGGAAACGAAATCGGACTCAGATTCGGACTCACGTCTGAACACTGATGATTGGCCACGGTTCATTATGATCGAATCGTTAAATGATGAGGCATCAGTTGCCAAACTTTCCCCTTTTGCCATTCACAAGGGCATTATGGGAATCGCTGGCACAGTTAAAGACGTGAAGAAGCTACGAACTGGACATATTCTGGTGGAGTGTGCTAAGAAAGCGCATGCCGACAATCTGCTACGTGCAAACACGCTAGCAGGCGTCGGCATCAAGGCCTCTCCTCATCGAACTCTCAACTCTAGCAAAGGAGTAATCCAAACTAGAGATCTTGATGATGTTGATGAGGATGAGATAGCACATGAGCTCAAGTCTCAAGGAGTGTCAAACGTACGAAGAATAGTTATAAAGAGGGATAACAAGTCCATAAAAACAGGGACATATATCCTCACGTTTGGCAAGCCTTTTCCGCCCAAGAACTTGAAAATTGGATACCTTAGTGTGAATGTGGATGTCTTCATCCCAAACCCACTTCGGTCCTTCCAATGCCAGAAGTTTGGTCATGGCAAGGATAGATGCAAAAACGAAATCATCTGTTTTAAGTGTGGTCAGAAAGGTCACGACAACACCAGTTGTCAAAACCAGGCAAAATGTTCCAATTGCCTGGGTGACCATACGGCCATATCTAAAGACTGTCCTGTCTGGAAAAAAGAAAAGCTCATTCAGCAGATCAAAACTGAAAAGCGGCTAAGCTACCCAGAAGCTCGAAGGCTGGCTGAGGCGAATACTCCCTCGCCAACCACCAAGAGCTATGCTGCGGCAGCCAAAGTCTCCAACAGGACAATTGAATGCCAGACTGAACTGACGTGGTTGACTGGGGGGGAGCCCACTACCTTCACCCCAGTCCCGAATCCGACTCCGGTTTCGACCCCAAAGAATAATATTACTAATAATATTGCGGTGCAGACGCTGGCCGAGCCAGCGATGCCCAAAAAGAAGAAAAATATATTGTCGGACCGAGTTCCGAAGGGATCTTTGACCCTTACGGTCAAAACGTCCAGGGGGTCATCGATCCCCAAAAATCTAACATTAAATCGATATCAGGCGCTGGCTGATATCAGGCGCTGGCTGATATTGAGATGGCCGAGACTGCGGAAACCCGCAGTCGAAGTCTCTCCCCCAAACCAAAGGCGAGGGGGAGAACACCTGTCACTGCTCCAAAATGACAGTGACAGGTGGATCTCTTATTCAATGGAACTGCCGAGGTTTTAGGAGCAACATCGAAGAGTTGTCTCTTCTTTGTTGCAGCCTCAATCCACTTGCTGTTTGCCTCTCCCAAGAGACATATATAAAAGCTTCTGAGAGTTGTAGTCTTAAAGGCTACACCATTTACAACAAGCATGCACCAGGTGGAGACCGAGCCGCTGGTGGCTCCTCCATCTTGGTCAGACGTGATGTGGTATGTACGCCAGTGGCATTAGACACGACACTACAGGCTGTAGCTGTTCGTCTGACGCTGCATAAGACTAACTTTTTGTTCCATTTACATTCCTCCGAGCTCCGTTCTCACGTTACAAGAACTGGATGCCCTTGTGGACCAGTTACCGTCCCCATATTTACTTATGGGTGACTTTAACGGCCACAACCCATTATGGGGGGGGGGGGCAATAGGAACACTAAAGGCAAGAGAATTGAGGACCTTGGGGCCGGCCATGCTCTGTGTGTATTGAACGATGGTTCATACACATATTTGCATCCCGGCTACGGAACATACTCTGCCATCGATCTCAGCATTGTAGAACCAGAACTGGCGCTGGACTTTTCGTGGAGGGTCTGGGATGACCTCTGCGGGAGCGACCACTTCCCAATTATTCTTGATTGGGAAGGGGCATCTCCCGTAGAGCGAGAGAGGAACTGGCGGCTTCGTAAAGCCGACTGGCCCACCTTCCAGACCCTATGTCGCGAGGAGTTCACTCCAGACATCAGTGACATCGATGCCTTCGCTGAGATGCTTAGATGGATCGCAGAGAAAACTGTTCCGAAGACCTCGGCAACTCCCAAGCGTCTGACGCCTCCATGGTTGGATGACGACTGTAGGAGGGCTATTAAGGAACGAAAGAAAGCTCAGCGTAAATTCCACAGGAGACCGACTGCTGAAAATCTGTCGCTCTCTAGAATTCTGCGCGCTCGCGCTCGCAGAACAATCAAAGAAGCGCAGAGGCGGTGTTGGAGACGATTTGTTTCTAGCATCACCAAGGGCACGCCGTTGGGCAAAGTGTGGAAAATGACAGGAGAATCAAACGAAGGGGAGGTGATTCTTCTGTAGTCCAGCACTTGAAACACAACGGCACCATTCTCACACCAATCGATGAAATAAGTGAAGAATTGGCTCGCGCCTTTGCTGGAAACTCGTCTTCGGCAAACTGCCTCCCGGGCTTTCTGGCCGTCAAGGAACGCCAAGTGCGAAAGCTCTTGGACTTTTCCTCTGATGGCGAGGAGCACTACAACTCCCCATTCAGTATGGGTGAGTTGAGGTGTTCTTTGGAAAGCTCGCATGACACAGCAGTTGGACCTGATGGAATTCATTATCAATTTTTGAAACATCTCCCCGAGCCTGCGCTGAGACTGTTGCTTCAACTCTTCCAACAACATCTGGCAGTCGGGTGTCGTCCCTGCCTCTTGGCGGGAGGCGACAGTAATACCGATTCCCAAGCCCGGTAAAGACCGGAGTGAAGCCAACAACTATCGTCCCATAGCCCTCACAAGCTGCATCTGTAAAACCATGGAGCGTATGGTAAATAACCGCCTCGTCTGGCTACTGGAGTCAGGAGACCACCTGTCCAACCTCCAATGTGGCTTCAGACGGGGCCGCAGCAGCCTCGACCATTTGGTTCGCATGGAGACCTTCATAAGAGATGCTTTCCTTAAGAAGGAGCACGTTGTGGCTGTCTTTTTCGACCTTGAAAAAGCCTATGACACAACGTGGCAGCATGGCATCATGGAGGATCTCCATGCTATTGGCCTTCGTGGCCACCTGCCAATCTTCATCAAGAACTTTCTACCCTTCAGGCATTTCCGCGTCCTCGTCAAGACTACCTATTCCAGCCTGCACTCACAGGAACTAGGAGTGCCCCAGGGCAGCATACTGGCCGTGACCCTTTTTGGGGTCAAGGTCAATGGTATTGCTGCCGCTGTAAAGCGAGGGGTCTCCTGCAGTCTTTTCGTGGACGACTTTGTTTTATACTACAGCGGTACTAACATGAATGTCATAGAGAGACAGCTACAACTAAGCATAAATGGGATCCATCGATGGTCAGTTCTGAACGGATTCAAATTTTCCAAGACCAAAACAGTCTGCATGCACTTCTGCCTGTTGCATAGAATGCATGCGGAACCGGAGCTGACCCTTGATGGGGATCCCATTAAAGTCGTTGAGGAAACCAAATTTTTGGGCCTCATTTTCGACGCAAAACTGTCTTTCGTGCCACATATAAAGTACCTGAAAACAAGATGCCTGAAAGCGCTAGACATTCTGAGGGTGTTGTCCAGCTCAGAGTGGGGAGCGGACAGAGATGTTCTGCTCTCCGTGTACCGAACCTTGGTTCGGTCACGAGTGGATTACGGCAGCATAGTATACGGTTCCGCAAGGAAATCGTACAGTGGGCTGCTAGACACGGTCCACCACCAGGGGCTGTGCCTGGCCCTTGGGGCCTTCCGCACCTCACCGGTTCAGAGCCTCTACGTCGAAGCCAATGAACCATCACTTAACAACAGGAGAATCAAACTGGCCATGCAATATGTAGTCAAGATCAAAACTAATGCATTGAATCCTGCACACAATTGTCTATTTGAGCAACATGATGAATCCATGTATGAAGCCAGGCCGAATTACATCCGGCCACTGAGGCTCCGAATGAAACCTCATTTGGTAGCCTTAGGCGTGGATTTGAACGTGTTGGAGGATGCCAAAGTCCCAGAACATCCCCCGTGGTCGTTGAGGAAGCCATCGGTTATCCTCCGACTCACGGAACTGAGGAAGTCTGGGACACATCCACTCGAATACCAAGGACTGCATGCAGAGATTCAAGGGCAGTTTGCAGACCATCTCTCCATATACACTGATGGTTCGAAAGACCAAAGCCGGGTAGCTGCTGCAGCAGTCTGCCAACGCAAAAAAATTGGCGTACGCTTGCCTGATCAGAGCTCGATTTTCACTGCGGAAGCCCGAGCACTCCTTCTTGCTTTGGAGTGTATCGAGGTATCCAACCACACTAACTATGTTATATACAGTGATTCGTTCTCCTGCCTCCTGGCTGTTGCTGGACTGAAAACAAATCACCCTATTCTAGCAACGGTCATCTATAAAATGGACCAACTGGCAACGGATGGGTATGACATCCACCTGTGCTGGGTTCCTGGCCATGCCGGCATACAAGGAAATGAACAACCTGATCGGGCTGCAAAGAAGGCCCTGAACTGTGATCTTGAACCGTGTCTGATCCCTCACTCTGATCTGAAACCACTAATAGCTACCCACATAAAATCCAAATGGCAACATGAGTGGGATGAAAATATCAATAAACTTAAAGAAATTAAACCATCTGTGGGAAACCCACCACAGACTCATGCGCGAGGTCGGCGGGACCAAGTGGTCCTTAGCCGCTGCCGTATTGGCCACTCGTGGCTTACACATGCTTTTCTGCTCAAGGGGGAACCTCCCCCTGAATGTATTGGGTGTCAGTCCCCACTGACACTCAAACACATTTTACTCAGTTGTGTTGACTTCTTGGCCCTGCGCCAACAATTCTACACTGCAGACAGTATGCGTGACCTTTTTACTAAAGTAGAACAAGACATTTTGGCCTTTTTGAGGGCAGCTGGTCTGTACCGCCTCATCAGGTTGGAGAGCTTACCTCGATCGGGCTATGGTGGTTAAATACTTCATTCGAGCCCCGGTGCAATTTCCAAGGTCGAATTTCATATAGGATTAAGGTGCAGGTTCACAAATATGGTTGTGGAACACTGAGTTTTAGGAGGTTTTCATATTGGAATACATCACTACAAAGCCAAAAAGTATATCTAATTTCCTGGATATTCTTAGGACATTTAGTTGGGACCGGATTGAGTAGATTAACAGTGAATATTAGGAAATAATTCAGTAGTTACAACACATGTCTAAACGACAGAACTGCCCATGATAGTACTGTGTTGGTATAGCCATAAATCCTAAACAATAGAGGAAACTCCAGTCAACCATGGGGGTATATGCTGGTCTGTGGCCCACTCATATACTTCCACTTGCCACTGGGGGAGGTCCTGTGGGGACTGTTGGACATCATTTAGATATATTTTTGGCATACCAATATATATATATATGAAGAGTTCAGGCGCAAAACCCAGTAAACACCAATCCAAAAATGGAGATAAACATTGGGATCAAACCTCCAAAAAGTTAATTGTTTTATATTCCCACTTGTTTGTTCATTGCTCCATAACCATATGAACATATGCAAAGTGGAATTAGTGAGAATTAACATTATTTTCAGGGGAAAATGTTTTATTTTAACCACATTTTTGGATTGGCGTTTACATGGTTTTGCGCTTGAACTCTTCATATATATATGCATAATAAATAATTTTTATTTCTATTCATATTATTTATGGGGAGGCCAGTGCCAGAAGGCCTGGGGATGGGTGGCCAGTAAGCTATGTTCATAAATAACACTGTAATTATGCATCTGGTGCATAATCCCCACAAATATGGCATTTCTTGCTGGTACAGCAACATTAACTTACCTAGTATATTATTGCATTTATATTTCATTTATTTTATTGTTGGTTATCACATTTTATTTATATTTATATTATTTGAATTGAGGCCTAGTAGTGGGAGTCTTGGCGCCGGGAGGCCGGGAACCCTGGTGCCGGGAATCCCTGCGCCGATACGCTGCCGTCTTCTCTCCCTCCCGAAACCCAAACCCCCTATTGCTATTATAAATGCTATACATATACATACATACATATATATACATACACATACATTAATATACACATACATATATACACATATATATACATACATATACATACACATACATTAACATACATATACATATATATATGTGAATACATACTATATTTAGAGATGACTGGATCATATATTGTAGAGTGGTCCTCCATTTATCACTGGTAAGTTAACCCATGTGTAGTCTGTTTCACTCTCAGACTTATTGCAAGGGGCCTAAGCTCTGACACTTTAACACTCATATTTTAACCAAAAACTGCCAAGGAAAGCTTTCACACCTCAGGTTGCCAATGGTTCTCTGGGCTGCACCTCCACTGGCAGCTGAGCTCACTGAGTGTGAATGTGTCAGAGCTTATGCCCTTTGAATAGGTGTGAGAGTGGATTGGATTTGGTTTATGAGGGTCTGTGCCATAGTGCACTACACACACATATTTCTGAAGGCACACACTACACAACAGTCAACTTGCTACTTGCAAATGGATTACCACTGTGAAGGATCTGGCAGAGTCATCCTTACATTTAGGAACACTGGTAAGTTATTCTTCACCTGATATTGCAATATTATTTATATATTGTATATTATATATAATACATACATATGTATGTTCATATGTGCATATATACATATACCTTTAAAAGTATGTGTATGTATACATGTACATGCATACTCAAAAATAAAATAAATAAAATATAAATGGAATATTATTTAGGGTAATGGCAGTGTTTGGTTAAAATCTGAGTGTGAAAGTGTCAGAGGTTAGGCCTCTTGCATTGTTGCAATAAGTCTGATACTGTGATAGTGACACAGACTACATATGGATTAACTTAGCAGTGACAAATGGAGTATCACTCTAAGATATGTGATGCAGTCATCTCTAAATACAATATGTATTTATATGCATATATATATAGAGTCATGCATATATGTCTGCATATGTATATATATGTAGATGTATATATATATATATGTATGTATATGTAATATATATATGTACATATATATTATATATGTATATACATGTATATGAAAATAAAAAAATAATTCCAATAATAATTAAAATAATACGGTAATAATAATGATGGCACCGTGACTCTCGGCCTGCCGGCGCGGGACTCTCGGCCTGCCGGCGCCGGGACTCTCGGCCTGCCGGCGCCGGGACTCTCGGCCTCCTGGCGCCGGGACTCTCGGCCTCCCGGCGCCGGGACTCTCGGCCTCCCGACGCCGGGACTCTCGGCCTCCCATCGCCGGGACTCTCGGCCTCCCATCGCCAGGCCTCCCAGCACCAGTATTCCCTTAAATAATATGAATAGAAATAAAAAGTGATAACCAACAATAAAATAAATCAAATACAATAATATTTAAGGTAGGTTTTTCTTAATGTTGTACCAGCAAGACAAGCCATATTTGTGGTGGTAATGCATCATATGCATAATCACAGTTAATTATTTATTATGCATATATATATTGGTATGCAAAAAATATATCTAAATGATGTACAACAGTCCCCACAGGAACTCCCCCAGTGGCAAGTGGAAGTATATGAGTGAGCCACAGACCAGCATATACCCCCATGGTTGACTGGAGTTTCCTCTATTGTTTAGGATTTATGGCTATACCAACACAGTACTACCATGGGCAGTTCTGTCCTGTAGACATGTGTTGTAACTACTGAATTATTTCCTAATATTCACTGTTAATTTACTCGATCCGGTCCCAACTAAATGTCCTATGAATATTCAAGAAATTAGATATAATTTTTTGCTTTCTAGTGATGTATTCTAATATGAAAACAATCCAAAACTCAGTGTTCCACAACCATATTTGTGAACCTTCACATTAATCTTATATGAAATTCGACCTTCGAAATCGAACCGGGGCTCGAATTAGGTACTTTAACCATCGTAGCTCAAACGAGGTAAGCTCTCCAACCTGCTCATATAGTTCATTAAAACAATTTTTATCAATTAATTCTTTCATTTAAGAGACCAGACGGGATGGCCAAATGAGCTGGAGCGTCCGTCTCCCATGCTGGTAGATCGTGGGGTCGTGGGTTCGGGCCATGGTCGAGTCAAACCAATGACTTGAAAATTGGTGCTTGTCACTTCCTAGCCAGGCGCTAGGCATTACTAGGACAGGGCAAGGACTGGTGTGCTCAGTGTCAGGATAATGTGACTGAGTGGGATACCAGGTCATGGTCCCGGCGGCCTGATTTCCCAGTGAGACAGCACTATAAAGTCGCCAGGATGCACACTGTCACAAGTCGGTACCCGTCCTGATATGACCTTAGATGTTGCTAGGACGTAAAACAACAAACAAACATCATACTAACAGATTACAATTTCATTTATTCTCCATTGACTTTTCTATTTATCTAAGTTAATTCTTAGTACGCCTACGTATTACGGGGTGAGACGTAAAACAGGTGTTACTCGATGGTTTGAGTTTAAACTGTTTAGCTACTAAAAAGAACTAAATTTCGTCACACTAATGACTGAAATGTTATGTTCGCATGAAGTAATACTATAGCACTTTCGTGGATGTTATATTTTTGGAAGTGGTAGATCTTGCATATGTAAGAATTGACATTATTAAAGCGGATTAATGGCAAATAACCAAAGATGTTATATACTTTGTTTTCGGACACACCATTGGATTTGCATTAACTATTCTTAGTACAAAAATCAGTGTTGTGTTACGCGTCACGGGCGCGTTAGCAGACCGTCGACACACGTTACAAGCACGTTGGAGGAACGTTGCTCGCGCTTTGCTGTGTGTGTGTCTCTGTGTGTGTCTGTGTGTGTGTGTGTGTCTGTTTGTGTGTATCTGTGTCTGTGTGTGTGTCTCTGTGTCTGTGTGTGTCTCTGTCTGTGTGTGTATGTCTCTGTGTATCTGTGTGTGTCTATGTGTCTGTGTGTCGAGGTGTGTCTGTGTGTGTCTGTGTGTGTCTGTGTGTGTGTCTCTGAATGTGTCTCTGTCTGTGTCTGTGTCTCTGAATGTGTCTCTGAATGTGTATCTGTATGTGTCTCTGTCTGTATCTGTGTCTGTGTCTCTGCCTGTGTCTGTGTCTCTGTGTGTGTCTCTGTCTTTGAATGTGTCTGTGTCTGTGTATGTGTCTCTGAATGTGTCTCTGTATGTGTATGTGTCTGTGTCTCTGTCTCTGTCTGTGTCTACATATGTGTCTTTGTATGTGTCACTGTCTGTGTCTCTGTCTGTGTCTCTATCTGTGTCTATGTATGTGTCTCTGTGTGTGTCTCTGTCTGTGTATCTGTGTCTCTGTGTGTGTGTCACTGTGTCTCTGTGTGTGTATGTGTGTGTCTGCGTGTGTATGTGGGTCTCTGTCTCTGTATCTGTGTCTGTGTCTCTGTCCGTGTCTCTGTCTGTGTCTCTGTCTGTGTCTCTGTCTGTGTCTCTGTATATGTCTCTGTCTGTGTCTCTGTCTGTGTCTCTGTCTGTGTCTCTGTCTGTGTCTCTGTCTGTGTCTCTGTCTGTGTCTCTGTCTATGTATGTGTCTCTGTGTGTCTGTGTCTGTGTCTGTGTCTGTGTGTGTGTCTCTGTGTGTCTATGTCTCTGTGTCTCGGAGAGAGAGAGAGAGACACACAGACACAGACACAGACACATACAGAGACACAGATAGAGACACAAACAGAGACATATACAGAGACACATAGACACAGACAGAGACACATAGAGACACATAGAGACAGACAGAGACACAGACAGAGACACAGACATATACATATGCACAGACAGAGACACAGACAGAGACACAGACAGAGACACATACAGAGACACAGACAGAGACACAGACAGAAACACAGACAGAAACACAGACAGAGACACAGGCAGAGACACAGGCAGAGACACATACATAGACACATACAGAGACACAGACAGAGACACAGACAGAGAGACAGACACAGACACAGACAGAGACACAGACAGGGACACAGAGAGAGACACATACAGAGACACATACAGAGACACAGACAGAGACACATACAGAGACACAGACAGAGACACAGACAGAGATACAGACAGAGACACATACAGAGACACATACAGAGACACAGACAGGGACACATACATAGACACATACAGAGACACAGACATAGACACAGACAAAGACACAGAAAGAGACACAGACAGAGACACAGACAGAGACACAGAGAGAGACACAGACACATACACAGACAGGGACACAGAGAGAGACACATACAGAGACAGAGACAGAGACACAGACAGAGACAGAGACACAGACACAGACAGAGACACAGACACAGACAGAGACACAGACAGGGATACAGAGAGACGCATACAGAGACACAGACAGAGACAGAGACAGAGACACAGACAGAGACACAGACACATACAGAGACACAGACATAGATACAGACAGAGACACAGACAGAGACACAGACAGAGACACAGACAGAGATACATACATAGACACATACAGAGACACAGACAGAGACACAGACAGAGACACAGACAGGGACATAGAGAGAAACACATACAGAGACACATACAGAGACACAGAGACACATACATACACACAGACATAGACACAGACAGAGACACAGACAGAGACATATATATACGCACAGACAGAGACACAGACAGAGACACAGACAGAGACATATACATACACACAGACAGAGACACAGACAGAGACACAGACAGAGACACAGACACACAGAGAATGCGCCGATATACCCGGCGAAATTGGGTCAAGCGGCATTGTTTTTCCACCGGCGGAACACGTTGGCGCCGCGCCAATATCGTGCCAGCAACACGCTCCCAACACGTCCAGTTTTCTCAAAACTCGCCGAAAAGTTTGACGTTTCTCGACGCGTTGAATATATTTAAGCGCGTTGGCGGCACGCCGGAATACACGTTGTAGTGTGACTGCTCCATTAGATGACAGGTAAATAGACATAGTGGTGCTGGCAGGACTGTATGTAAGGGGTAGTCAGAGACCAGCTGTTCAGTGAATTAGTGAATGAAGGTTTCTTTATGCAGTGCCGGCAGCATGGTACATATTCATGCTGCCAGGAATAAACAAACGGGAGGAAGCATAATAAACCGAGCAGCCGGATATATTTCCGGTGCTACAGATCAAATCTGTTAAGTAGGAGCATGAGTATTCAATGCTAAGATTAAATTATGAGCGTGACTTAAAATGACAGTGCTAAACTGAAGAAAGTGAACCGGAAAGGTTTAGGCTATTGTCACTACGATAGCATGCTGACTCGTGATAAGTTAGGGCACAACGGCACATGGGTGCCTAATTACTGTCACCGAGATATGGACACCGGAGCAAACTTAATCAAATAAAAGAAATACTTGGGCTATTTCAGATGAAATTCCGTTATATAGGATACATCAATGCTGACAGCAAAGTCTGTAATTTGTGAGCAGGACTTACTAAGGTAGAGTTCTAAAGATAAACAACTGCCAGTGTGACTGTGCGTGAGTAGAGGTAACTGACACTGTCACAACGGTGCACAGAGTCAAGCAATGATAACAAAGCATGAAGAATATTGTGTGCTTCATAACAATTCTAACATTACTGAAAACAGGGCATGAGGAAACGAGCTAGCAAGTGGCACAGGTTACTGTCACATCGGTAACCCGGAATACGATGTGCACATGCAGGAAAGCGAAGTGCACAGTAGCAGCGGCAGCCGAACATGACGGTGCAGAGAGGCGAGCGGCGATAACAACAAAGCTTGAACGTTTGTCAAGTAACTAACAATTCACAGGCTAATCAAGTGGGTGACTAGGGACCAGTCAGACTGAGTGCTGGCAGGGGAATGTTGGAATGCTTCATAACAATTTCTAACATTTAGTGAATATTCACTGGTACGAGTAAAATCAGTTAACATGAGATAACATGTGTAGTTTACATTATCCTAGGCCACCTGTGGAGCACTGAGCAGCAAACATTACCCTAGCGCACCGGTACCGTGCTGAGCAGCAACTGCTGAATGTGTAGTTACATTATCCTAGCGTGCTGGTACCGCCCTGAGCAGCAAGCAGATGACAAGTAGTTACATTATGCTAGGCCGCCGGTGCAGCACTTAGCAGCAAAGGGTGAACATGTAGTTTACATTATCCTAGCCCACCAGTGCAGCACTGAGCAGCAAGTGGGTGACCGTGTAGTTTACATTATCCTAGCGTGCCAGTACAGAGCTGAGCAGCAAATGAGTAACCATGTAGTTTACATTATCCTAGCCCGCCGGTGCAGCACTGAGCAGCAAGTGGGTGACCGTGTAGTTTACATTATCCTAGCGTGCCAGTACAGAGCTGAGCAGCAAATGAGTAACCATGTAGTTTACATTATCCTAGCCCGCCGGTGGAGCACTAAGCAGCAAGCGGGTGAATGTATAGCTTACATTTCCTAGCTTGCCGGAACCGCGGTGAGCAGCAACTTGGTGAACGTGTAGTTACAATATCCTAGTGGCCGGCACCGCGCTGAGCAGCAGGTGGGTGAACATGTAGTTACATTATCCTAGCCTGCCGGTGCAGCACTTACCAGCAAACGGGTGAACGTGTGGTTTACATTAACCTAGCCCGCCAGTGCAGCACTGAGCAACAACCGGGTGACCATGTAATTTACATTATCCTAGCCCGCTGGTACAGCGCTGAGCAGCAAATGAGTAACGATGTAGTTTACATTATCCTAGCGCACTGGTACAGCACTGAGCAGCAAATGAGTAACCGTGTAGTTTACATTATCCTAGCACGCCGGTACAGCACTGAGCAGCAAATGAGTAATCGTGTAGTTTACATTATCCTAGCATGTCGGTACAGCACTGAGCAGCAAATGAGTAACCATGTACTTTACATTATCCTAGTACGCCAGGACAGCGCTGAGCAGCAAATGAGTAACCGTGTAGTTTACATTAACCTAGCCCGCCAGGACAGCACTGCACAAGCGAGTGAAACCCTTATCGGTGTCGTGAGTCCGCTAAAACTCTCCAAAACTGTAACACATACGTGGCGGCTGGGGCCGTTCCGGGTGAGCAGGCGGCAAAACGAGTCGAATTCCCAGTGTAGAGAGTGAAGTGCACAGGACAGTGCCAGGTCAGCAAGTGAGCGTGAAAAGGAGTGAGCGATAACAGGAAAGGAGAAACTGGCCTCGTACGCAAATTATCCATGTTAGCCTCGCCAACATGCTCAATGTGATATATATTATAAAAATAATTATTTATTTAAAAATATAAATAAATAATGTTCTTGATTGTGATTTATATGGATGAAAAACCTAAGCAGAAAGTTGATACTTGTAAACTACAATGTGATATAAATTAGTTTCTGATCCACATGTTCTAGGCTGAAGAATCTTCAGTGAAATGAGAGTAACTGAGTTACTATACAATGAAGGGAAGTAACTGGTAGTAATAATGATTTTCTGACCTCATGTTCAGGACTGATCATTGTATTTAATTTCAATTGTGAGCTCGAACGTATAGATACTCTTGTGGAAGTTCTATTCTATATTAAACGTTCAAAAATATTCCGCTAAGCAAAAACATTAGTTGAACGTCGGGAGATTTTAAGTAATGTCTGACGTGAAGATCTTTTTCATTCTGATCGAGTGATCTGCAAGATTCTTCCTATTTTGTGTTCCTATTGTTTGCTGAGCGAGACATGATTTGCTTTCTACTACTTATCAAGTGGAGAAGATACCTGGTGAGGCAACAGAAATGCCTAGGGTATTGAATGAACTACATTATTTTTACAAAAGCGACTGTTCATTGGGAGGTCAGCTAAAATAATGATGGGGATTTCACAATTTCTTTTTATAAATATATTATGTTAACTTTACTAGAGCAAGATGATCAGATCTAAAGCTATGAGTTGAACTGATATATATATATATTTTTTTATATGATCTTCAAACATTTGTTTTTGTCAAAATGATCAGTATTTTTTATTTGAACTGGGCACAGTTGATCTTAAAAATGTGATTATTATTTTGTATCATGTACTTATTGAATTATCTAGAGGGATACTAGGCATAGTTGGACCTATGATTATCATTATGTATGATGATTCACATATCTGGCTTGAGGAAGTGTAATTGATTTTCAGCAGGCTGCACAGCGAAGGGAAGTAACTGATGGTAGTAAGACAACAACTCTGAACTATTGGGGAATGACTTTCTGATCACTAAAAATGGCATGAACTGATTACTCTGTAACTCCATTACAGTACAGATAGATGCATTTACGTTCATTTGTTATTTTGAAATCAGTAGGACTGAAGAGTTAAATATATTTTTTTTTATATGTTTCTTTAACTTGAGGAAGTATGTTGTAACTCAGCAGGGCTGAAGAGTAAATTAACATATATATTTTTTTGAGATCATAAGCAACTTTTTGCAATATATCATACTATTATTATTAATTAACTAATATTGCTAAAATTGTATAGACATTAGACTATATTACACTGCATAAATGTTTTGCTATTGATGATATAAAATGATACAAGAGATGACTAACAACTAAAAGTCTTTGAGGTTTGACTGAGAGTTTCCTTAAATGTTTAAATTTTGTTTAAATTGATTCAAATGAATGAAACTTACCTGGTGGATAGGCCACATAAAACTTGTGTTGGATCGTACAGTCACATGGACTGTTAAACTCTGCTTAAAACTATAG
This sequence comes from Branchipolynoe longqiensis, assembly GCA_030323885.1. NCBI lineage: Eukaryota > Metazoa > Annelida > Polychaeta > Phyllodocida > Polynoidae > Branchipolynoe > Branchipolynoe longqiensis. The sequence goes on from CM059187.1 coordinate 8,138,854, forward strand.
TTACAAGGAAGATTCTTTTCTTGATGATACTAGGGGTATTATCTTCTTCTTGTAATGCAGTGGCATTCCACATCTTCTGATGTGAGATGACATTGTGGCGGGCTGTAATAGTGCCACCCTACCTACTACATATTGTCAAGAGGACGACTCTTACTTATTTTTGTCCAGGGGGATGAATAAACTCATGAGGGAGATGAAACTGTTGTCTTCTGTGATGGGCTATAATAATGGCAACCCATCTACTACGTATGGTAGTACAGCACTTCTTGTTCCATAGGGATGGAATGAAGTCTTTCTTGTCATAAGACACGACGTTGTCCAGTTCTTTTTCCAGAGGGGTGGGATAAACTCATGATGTTACATGTTCTCATGTTGTCATAGGGGATGACACTGGCCAATTCTTGTTCCATAGGGATGGAATACACCTAAGTTCTTTTGCTAGAGGAAGATCTAAACACATAGTACAATTTCGAAGGTAAAATCTGATAATTTTGGATTTCTCGATCATAAATGACCAGAGCATATGAATATTATCATCATTTTCATGAAATATCATAGACAGAGGTTGTCATGAACTACTTATTGAAATGCATAAAAGACATTATTAACATCATTGTCATCAAATGTCATTCATATTTGAAAATATCATGGACATAAGGTAGCTTGAATATTTATTCATTTGTGAATTTGTATAAATGTTGAGTGTGCATGTGTTCATATTGATTCATTTGAAAGTCATTGACAGATGAGATGTTAAATGTTGCATATGTTCATATTTATTCATTGAAATTCATTGACATATGATCGATTAAATATTGCATGGTTCATAATAAATTCATTTGAAACTAAATAATATAATGTAGAATGTTATCATAATTGTCATTAAATATCATAGTCAGAGGTTGATAAATGGTTCATTTATAATGCATGAGTATGGTTGAATGTTATCATATATTGCATGGAGATGTATTCATTGAAATTCATGAAGTACATAATTAACATTATTGTCATGAGATGTCTTTCATACTGAAATTAGCCTAGACATAGGGTTGTCCATAAAGGGTATTCATTTGAAAAATCATCTACATATGGGATGTTGGATGTTGCATGAAAGACTCATTGAAAATTCATTGCATAATTGATGAACATTATCATGTATTATAGTATAAATTGTTCCATTGACATAGACATATGATTGAACATTGCATGTATTATCAAATATTAACTAGCTAAAACTACCATTGACATTATTTGTGTTATAGGGACATATTGATGATCTTTTGATGCTACAGATATATATCATTAACATTATTCATGTTTTTTTAATTGTTTTTTTTATATTGAGGCTGTATTTATACTGTCCATAGCATGTAAGCCTGGGTAACCAGGCTTGTTTTCAATGCTGGCCAGCTGTAGTGTTGGTGTTGTCTTAACAAGCAGTAGCTGCTGATAAGTTATTTGATTGTCTGCATTTCAGTAGCAGATAGATCTGTTGGTACGTTTAGTAGCCTATGTTAGTTTTTTTGTTAGCCCTCTTTGGCATTGAATTTTTGTTCTATTCTTATTACTATGTTAGTTGTTTTCTTAAGGTTCTATGTCAATGCTTTGGGGTTTTCTTGGGAAGAGTTTTCCGCTTTTTTCTACTTAATTCTATACTAGCCTATTTTATTTACATGTCTATAGGCCTGTATGTAATAGGTGGCTGAGTTATGTTTGTTTGAATTTGATTTGATTTATATTGTTGTTGGACATGTTATCTGGCTTTTATATTTCCGGTTTTCCCGCCCTGGGCTGTCCAGTTGGTGGGCCGTGACATATCACCTGCCCCCTTTTGGTGCAGTTCAGTTGGGGTTCCCAGTTTTTATTTTGCACAGATATTTTTTGTACGTTTTTAGGTCAGGGATTTGTCTTCCTTTCACCGTTTGTGCATTCCATGCCTTGGCAGCCATTTCCAGTGTGCTCCTTTCATGGGCTTCTGGTCTGCCTTAGTAGTGGTGCCTTGCTTGCTCTGGTGTTCCTTGGTGGTTGGGTTAGACGCTTAATGTCTTGGCTATATCCATAAGCTAATGTTTGTAGGTGGATTATCCGTCTGTTTTCTAGTAGCTTTACTTTAGTTCTTTTGTGTAGGTCATAAGTGGGGTGTAGTTTGTCTACTTTCAGGCAGATTTTCAGGGCCCTATTTTGTAGTATCTACAATTTTTTAAGTATCTCTTTTTTAGCACCCATGTAGATTACATCCCCATAGTCAAAGTAGGGGAGTACCATGCCTTTGAAGATTTTTATTGACATATCTTGTGTCATATAGTTTCTTAGTTTAGCAAATAGCCATAGTTTGTGATTTACTTTTTGTATGATTTTTGTTACACACAGATTGTAGTTTAGCTGGCTATCTAGTTCTAGGCCTAGGTATTTGTAGTGATTTACACTTTCCAGTGTTTGGTTTCCTAGTGTGCATTGTAGGTTTCTTCCTGTGATTGTTGTATGTGAGAAGAGTACAGTTTTAGATTTATTTGCATTGATGGTTATTTTATTGGACTCACACCAGCCATCCAGTTTTAGCAGGAGGTTGTTCAGTTTGGTTGCTACCTCCTCTACTGTGCTTCCTTCTGCATATACAACAGTGTCATCCGCATATAGCTGGAGACATTCTGTCTCCAGCCATTTTTCTAGGTCGTTTATGTATAGTATAAATAGTAATGGTCCCAGGACTGATCCTTGGGGTACACCACAGGTGACAGTTTGTTGGTCTGAGAGTGTACCATTTACTTTAGTTTTTTGCTGCCTGTTGTTTAGGTAGCATTTTATCCAGTTTATTGATTTGGATTTAATGCCCATGTTGTTTAATTTTCTTATTAATATGCTGTGGTCTACAGTGTCAAAGGCTTTGCTGAAGTCGATGAAGGCTGCTCCAACTAATTTCTTTTGGTTCAATGATGCCAGCACATCACTTGTTAGGTTTGCTATTGTTTTTGATGTGGAGTGTAGTTTTCTGAAACCTCCTTGCCTCTTGTTTAGTATATTGTTTTTTTCCAGGTGCTCATTTATGTGCCTGTGGAATATTTTTTCAATTAGCTTGCCTGGTGTTTGCAAGATTGATATTGGTCTGTAGTTCCACATGTTTTGTTTGTCACCACTTTTGTAGATGGGGGTTATGGTTGCCATTTTCCATGCTGTGATGAAGTGTCCCTGCTCAAATGATATGTTGAACAGGTCGACCATGATATCTGGGATGGCTTGGAGTGCCACTTTTAGTATTTTTGTGGGGATTCCATCTATTCTACTTGGTTTGTTTTCATCTATGTCATTTATTAGTTGCGTTAGTTCTTTTAGGTCAGTTTTGCAGGTGGGGATTTCATCCTGGATATTTTCACTATCTGTGTGCGTATTTCCATCCTTATCCTGGAAACTTATGCGTTCTTCTATCATATTTTTGGGAAATAGTAAGCTTACATTTTTCCAGAACTTATTTGCGTTGCTTCCCCACCCCTTGTCTTGTTTTATTATATATTTGCTTTTTGCTGTCCTCACTGCTTTGAGGCAGTTGTTTCTGGCAGTATTATAGGCCCTTTTATCCTCTGGGTCGTTAGTACGTTTCACTTTGTCACCTAGCTTTCGTTTTGTTGCGATATGCATTAACAATTCCCTGTCTACCCACGGGTCTTGGTTTCTCTGTATTTTTAGTTTCTTTATGGGACATATTTCATCTAATGATTGTTTTATTTCTGTGACAATGTTATTCCAGTGTCACTTCCTAGAATAGTCTTTGGAAGAGTCACCTCGCATACCCCCTCCCCCATGGTGTTATTTATGGATCATTGGCCACTACAAGGCACTGTAGCCAGCATAACAAGGCCTTGGATACAACAGATTGAACTCTGATTGGTGGATCAAACCATGTGACCACTGCCATCTTGGACTCTAGAAACCTATATAGAGTAATAAATGAAGGAGTCTCACTCTCCTACTTTCACTCTTCACCTACTTTCCTTCATTACCTGTATTGATTTCCTTGGCTTATCCACACCACCCACACCACCAGCCGGCGCCTTTACACTATGACACAACGTGGCAGCATGGCATCATGGAGGACCTCCATGGGATCAGCCTTCATGGCCACCTTCCGATTTTCATCAGGTTTTTCTACCATTCAGGCATTTTCGCGTCTGCATCAAGACTACTTATTCCAACCTACACTCACAGGAACTGGGAGTGCCCCAAGGTAGCATACTGGCCGTGACCCTATTTGGGGTCAAGGTCAACAGTATTGTTGCCACTGTAAAAAGGGGAGTCTCCTGCAGTCTTTTTGTGGATGACTTTGTTTTGTATTACAGTGGTGTTAATATGAATGTCATTGAGAGACAACTACAATTAAGCATAGTATATAGTTCCGCAAGGAAATTGTATATTGGGCTGCTAGACACAGTGCACCACCAGGGGCTGCGTCTGGCCCTCGGGGCCTTTCGCACCTCACCGGTCCAGAGCCTTTATCTCGAAACCAACAAACCATCACTTAACAACAGGAGAATCAAACTGGCCATGCAATACATAGTCAAGTTAAAAACCAATGCATTGAATCCTGCATACAATTGTCTATTCGAAACACGTGATGAATCCAGGTATGGGGCCAGGCCGAATTGTATCAGGCCCTTGATGCTCCGAATGAAACCTTATTTGGAGGCTTTTGGCATGGATTTGGATGTGTTGGAGGATGCCAAAGTCCCAGAACATCCCCCATGGTCGTTAAGGAAGCTGTCGGTTATCCTTCGACTTGCGGAACTAAGAAAGTTTGGGACCCATCCGCTTGAATATCAAAGACTACATGCAGAGATTCAAAACCAGTTTGAAGACCACCTCTCCATCTACACTGATGGTTCCAAAGACCAGAACCGAGTAGCGGCTGTGGCAGTTTGCCAAGGAAAAAATTTGGTGTTTGCATGCCCGATCATAGCTTGATTTTCACTCCAGAAGCCCAAGCACTCTAGTCTATGTTGGAGTGTGTCGAGATTTCCAAGCACACTAACTATGTTATATACAGTGATTCGTTCTCCTGCCTCCAGGCTGTTGCTGGACTGAAAGTAGACCACCCTATTGTGGCAAAGGTCATTTATAAAATGAACCAACTGGCAACACATGGATATGACATCCACCTGTGCTGGGTGCCTGGCCATGCTGGCATCCGAGGAAACGAACAAGCTGATCGGGCTGTGAAGAAGGCTCTGAACTGTGATGTAGAGTCATGTCTGATCCCTCACTCTGATCTGAAACCACTAATAGCCACACACATCAAATCCAAATCACAACATGACTGGGATGAAAACGTCAATAAACTGAAAGAAATTGAACCATCTGTGGGAAAACCAACTCATACCCACACGGGAGTTCGGCGGGACCAAGTGTTCCTTAGCCACTGCCGTATTGACCACTCGTGGCTTACACATGCTTTTCTGTTCAAGGGGGACCCCCTCCCCCTGAATGTATTGGTGTCAGTCCCCACTTACACTCAAACACATTTTGATTAAGTTGTGTCGATTTCTTGGCCCTGCGCAAACAGTTTTACACTGCAAGTAACATGCACAACCTTTTCACAAGGGTAAAACAAGAAAAGATTTGAGCTTTTTTAACAGCAGCTGGTCTATATCATCACATATAGTCCATTAAACCAATTAGATCAATTAATAACCTTTAACTTTTATCTTAATTCTATTTCCTTTAGCCACAAATTATGTAACTGTGAGCTTATTGGGTCCACAGTGTACTGACAGAAAATTGATTTTGTGCTTTTGCATCCTGTAAAAGCGATTGTTGAATAAAAAACAAACAATTCTTACTGTGAATATCGCCTATGCTGCCGACACGGCGTAAAGAAACCACCAATCAATCAAAACCCTTCGCCCCGGGGTCCCGGCGCCGCCACACCGGAAGCACCGAACTCTCGTGGTCCAATTCAATTTGCCAATAACCCAAATTTGCGTCTAGTACCAAAAAATAACAATATGGCCTTGTTAAGGTAAGGTCCAAACAAATTTGGGTTTTTCCTTGTGCTTATGCACAATGGTGATTGAATTCACCCATAGGGTCGGCTCTGCTTGTAGTTCAATTACCCCTAATTCTAACATACCATCTAATTCATGCTTTACATCATCTATTACCGCGTGCGGTATTCTTCGGGGAGGGTCAATTATTGATGGTATATTCTTATCAACATGTATATGAGCATCTACCTTTATCTTCCCTAATCCTATAAATACATCATTATATTCATTTACCATTTGTGCTGCTTTTTCACCGACTTCCTTGGGCAGGCTCAGTTTGTCGATACATACTATCAGGTGAAGTGTGACACACACATCGCTCCCTTGTCATGGTGTGCCAGTGTGAGTGACCTGGAACTTGAATGGGTGACCCTTCACGTTGATGGCAGTTTCACCGCCGGGCGTTGCATGTGGTCCTCATTAACTTCTGGCATGGCAATTTGTCATACAACTTTTTCAGAATCAAATTTGCTTCCGTACAACTGTCCAATTTAAATTTAATGTTCACATTGCATATTTGTATGTTCTTGTACCACAAATTTGCACATGCCGTAGTATCATCCTGTATCGTGCAGATGAATAGTTCTTTGTCTTCCGAATTCCCTGTCCCGTCTTGCATCCATTTTTCTTCATTGCACCTGCATTCTACATCAATAGCATTTACAGAGTTTCCACTTGCTCTGGCACTTCTGCAGACTTTTGCGAAGTATCCCAGCTTGTTTCATGCCATGCAGGTCTTATCCTTAGCTGGGCATTGCCACCTTACATGTTGGTAGCCACACCGGCCACACTCTATTTTCGGCCCTGCTGGCTTTGATTGGTACTGGCATGTTGGGCGTTTCCACATGGGCGGTGGTAGACGCAGTGTACTGTACTGTCTGTTAAAGCATGGTGCTGTCTGGTCACGCGTAATTGCATCCAATTGACTGTCCCCTTCTTTGCCATCATTTTATGTGCTTTTCAATTTAGACGTGTTGTGTTCGCTTACTGTTATGCACTTTTCTAACTTTAACTCTTTGCTTTGCAGTAATTTGTCTCTCAGAGTGTCGTTTTTTATGCCACAAACCAACTTATCACACAATAAGGCATCTTCGAGCGGCCATGATATTTTACTCTTTAACTCCATAATGAAAGTGTCCATGTCTTCCGTCATCCGTTTGTAACTGTTAAATTTATATCTGGTCACGGTGATATTTTTGTTTCCAGCGCAATAGTTTTTTAAAGCTTCTACTAGCGGAGCATACTATCTTTTTCTGAATCGTCGAAATAGAACGTCTGATGTATCTTTTATGCCTCTTTTCCGGCAATGTGCAAGAACAAGCAACATTGCATGCGCTCTGCATGCACACCATCACCTGCGGCAACATTGCCCCCTCTCCTTGCGGGCCCCACCTCACCATTCGGAGCTCCAAGACCCTCGCTGCGCCCTCGGAGGCCATCCCCCTCTTCATCCCGGCCTTCCCGGGCTCCGCCCTATGCCCTAATGCGGCCTGGTCGGCGGCCGGCGCCCTCGTCCCTGCGCCACCGGACGCCCCGCCCTTCATCCTGCCATCGGGCCAGTCTGCCTCCTGCCTCCTCCAGCTCCATGTCTTTTTCCGCCCACTCACCCTTACTTTCTTCTTTCTCTTGTTAGGGTGGAGGGCTCTTGTTGTAGTACATTACATTATTTGACAAAATTGTATTTTAACTGTTAGGTTTAGTGTATGTAAAAATAGAAGCCATGGAAGCCCTGTATTCTAAGGACGTATCTAGGACATATAATCACATACACATCAGCACGCAGCACACATCAGCACGCACCAGCACGCAGCAGCTCACATCAGCACTCAGCAGCACACATCAGCCCGCAGCAGCACTCAGCAGCACGCAGAAACATGCAACAGCTCACAGCAGCACACAGCAGCACACAGCAGAACACAGCAGCACACAGCAGTACGCAGCCACACTCAGCAGCTCACAGCAGCACGCCTCAGCATACAGCAGTACACAGCAGCACACAACATCACTCAGCAGCTCACAGCAGCACGCAGCAGCATGCAGCAGCACGCAGCAGCTCACAGCAGTATGCAGCAGCACACAACATCACACAGTAGCACTCATCAGCACGCAGCAGCTCACAGCGGCACGCAACAGAACTCAGCAGCATGCAGTAGCTCACAGCGGCATGCAGCAGCACACAGCAGCTCACAACATCCCGCTACAACACACAACATCACACTTCAGCACACATCAGCACTCAGTAGCTCACAACAGCACACAGCAGCACGCAGCAGCCTGCAACATCACACAACAGCACACATCAGCACGCATCATCACACAGCAGCACGCAGCAGCACGCAGTACTTTTAGCAGCACGTAGCAGCACTCAGCAGCACTCAGCACCCTCAGCAACACGCAGCAGCACGCAGCCACACGTAGCATGACACAGCAGCACGCAGCAGCATGCATCAGCACGCAGCAGCCCGTAGCTTCACACTGCAGCACGCAGCAGCACTCAGCACCCTCAGCAGAATGCAGCAGCACGCAGCAGTTCACAGCAGCACGCAGCATCACAGCAGCACGCAGCAACACTCACCAGCAATCATCATCACACAGCAGCACGCAGCATCACACAGCAGCAATCAGCAACATGCAGCAGCACTCAGCAGCACGCAGCATCACACAGCATCACATGAATTGCCCTCAGCACCAGCAGGTACAAGTAAAGCCATAGCTATGTCACCTTATGCACAGCTTTTTAAGCCCCAGTCAGACTACGGCCAGCATTCGCTGGTGACCACCTTACGACCAAAAGGGTGGTGACCTCGTCCCGACCCCGACTCGCTATATTGAATCAAAGACATGGTCACCGACCTAGTCGGCGACTGCTCGGTGACCGCTCGCCAAGCCATCGGTAACCAGTCGCTGTCCGGTCGCCGACCACTCGCCGACCACTCGCCAATGTTTAAGGAGGTTGGTCGGCGATTGGTCGCTGACCGTTCACCGACCGTTCACCGACCAAAATTCTGATGCTCCTGGTGTGGGGTTGGTCACCGAATCAGCGACTGCACGGCGACTGCTCGGCAATGGCCTGGCGACCTCTTGGTAACCCCCAGTCGACTGAAATTCTCATGCTTCTTGCGCAGCAGTTGGCGAGTGGTCGCCGAGTGGTCAGTGAGTGGTCAGCGAGTCATTGGCGAGTGGTTGCCAACCACTCATGACCACTCGCTGACTGCACTGGTCGCAAGGAGATTGCAAGTGCAGCAGCTGCAACCTCCTTGCGACCAAAATCTCCTGAAATGGTCGGCAAGAGTGGTTGCTGAGGTCATATGGTGGTCGTATGGTGGTCGCAAAAAGGTCGCGAAACGATCGCAAGCGAACACTGGCCTAATGTGACTGGGATATTAGGGCCATAGTTATCAAACATGGTTTTTCCACCATTAGGGATACGGGAATTACTTATCACAGATTGATATCAAACCAAAAAAAAGCCATGTAATTATCAATCACAGATTAAATGAAACTCAAAATTTGTGGTAGTTTATTTGGAATTTATAATAGTGATAGTATATTTCATTTGGAATATATTATTAAAATTGATATAGTCCAATACAAGTGTCAAATTTGATAACAAAAACACAGACTTAGATTTAATCCTCCAAATTAGATACGGGTGTACGTTTATCTTCAAGTCAATTTAACAGAACTTGGCAGTCGAGCCGGTAGTCAGGCCTGTAGTCGGGCCGGTAGTCCTTTAATGTACTACAAAAATACTGATCCGTTCCAGGCTGGCTAGTGCTATAAAGAACTTTTCCCTTGATCTGCAGCGTGTTCTCAAGATTCGAAAATAAAATTTACTCCAACTTTCAAGGTAAGTCTAGCCTCACTTCGTACAGCCACTACGCGCTACCCTTGCTTTTTGCCTTTTATCTGCACCTGAAGGTACAGCGGTTGCGCAGCCTGGTGTTATATATCTGCATTAAAGTTGTATGGTCCGATGCCATTTGAATTTTTGTCTTATTTTTTAGATAAATATATCAAATTGATCGTTACAATCTACTAATCATTAGTCCGGAGTGATTTTGATTAAAGATGAGTAGTTTTGAAGTAATATGAGCTGAAAGAACCAAAAATAATTTCGACAAGCTTGCCAAAAGTCCTGTGGCTATGACCCAGATGGTCATCTCGCGGTAACCACGTGATGTGAGATGACCTGGAACCTTACAGGACTGTAGGTAGGTATTTCTGTTTGGGTAGGAAAATTCTGGCACTAGGGTTTTTAACTAAATATAATGTGTGTCTGTTGTCTGCTTGTGTCTGTCTATGTATGTCTGTATGTATCTGTGTGTGTGTGTATGTCTGTGTGTGTGTCTATCTGTGTGTGTATGTGTATGTGTGGGTATGTATGTGTGTATGTCTGTCTGTGTCTGTTTCTGTGTGTGTGTCTGTGTATGTGTATGTGTGTATGTATGTGTGTGTCTGCCTCTGTCTGTGTGCGTCTCTCTATGTGTCTCTGTGTCTGTGTCTCTCTCTGGAAAGTCAGGTCGGGTGTATGTGTGTCTGTGTATGTCAGGTGTGTGTGTTTCTGTGTCTGTGTGTGCTGTCTGTGTGTGTCTATCTATGTGTGTCTGTCTGTGTGTGTCTGTCTGTATATGTATGTGTGGTAATGTCTGAGTGTGTCTGTGTGTATATGTATGTGTGGTAATGTCTGAGTGTGTCTGTGTGTGTGTCTGCCTCTGACTGTGTGCGTCTGTCTATTTGTCTCTGTCTGTGTGTGTGTGTCTCTCTCTCTGCAAAGTCAGGTCGGGTGTATGTGTGTCTGTATGTCGGGTGTGTGCATGTATGTGTCTTTCTGTTTCTGTGTGTGCTGTCTGTGCATGTCTGTCTGTGTGTGTCTATCTATGTGTGTCTGTCTGTGTGTATATGTATGTGTGGTAATGTATGTGTGTATGTGTATCTGTATGTGTGTATGTGTGTATATGTATGTATGTGTGTATGTGTGTGTCTGTCTGTGTGTATATCTATGTGTGTATGTCTGTGTGTATGTCTGTGTGTATCTGTCTGTGTGTGTATGTCTGTGTGTGTATGTGTGTGTCTGTCTGTATGTGTGGCTCTCTGCAAAGTCAGGTCGGGTGTATGTGTGTCTGTGTATGTCAGGTGTGTGCATGTCTGTGTGTTTCTGTGTATGTGTGTCCTGTCTGTGCATGTCTGTCTGTGTGTGCCTATCTATGGGTGTATGTCTGTGTGTATGTCTGTGTGAAGCTGAGAGACATTAAGACCGACTCATGGACGCAACTCTCACAGCAGAGAGCTAAATGGAGAGCAGCAGTCAAGTAATGAAAGCAGTCTTTGTCGCATCGCGACCGACAGCATGATGATGATGATGATGTCTGTGTGTGTATGTCTGTGTGTGTGTCTGTCTCTGTGTATGTCTGTCTCTGTGTCTCTGTAAAGTCAGGTCAGGAAACACACAGACACATACACACACATACACATCCACCTCATATCCTCTTCCCCTCTATGGCCCTGCACAGTATGCCTACTTGGTTGGGGGAAGGCTAATGAGGTCACGAGATTGGCCTAGTTGGTTAATGGCCTCCCTGCATAATGGGTGTTTCAAAGTGAGTGTCTAAAGGGGTGAGCTTATAAATTCACTGGTTATTCTGTATATGCTGTCCCAAATCATTAGCTAATAGACCAGTATATAAGTTGGATATATAGGATCAAATGTAACTAGTTGTTTTAATTTTGACAAAATTATATTTAATCGTACCATGCAACTTTAAGCGGTCGAGATAAACTGAGTTTCCGAATGGGCGTGCTCCTTTGTGGTATGCATGCGTCAAATAAGTATGTAACCACCTCCACGTGTGTTATAGTCAGGGGGCCAACTCACATAGGTGTGAAAGTGCGTACTAATGCAATTTTATTGCTGATTGTGCTAGAGAGGGCTATTGGTAGTGAGAATCAAGAGGGTGCCACTCTGTCACCCTTGAGCAATTTTTTTTATAAGCCGTTTTTGATATGACATCATATTGGATCAAACTGGCATTTTTTGCGGCATTAGGGGGTAGTGTTCGTATATCAGCTATAGTATCAGTTCTAACTTAGCACTACATATACCATACCAGAAGAAAAGGATATTGAAGTACCATTCTCATGGTGTAAAAATTATCATTGTCAAGCAAATATACATGCCACAGTATACATTCACAAGCAATTGTCATCGACAACTCAAACTGAAAAATATTGCGAAATACTCATTTCAGTGTGATATTTTTGCTATTAAAATAATAATAAATGTAGTAGTTGTACCTCAAATATGTATCAATTGCTTGGAATAAGCAAGTCCCAATCCTATTTATACATTTAATGAAAACAATATTAAACAAAGCAATTGATGGATACATAAGTAAACCAAACTAAATGCGGAATAAGATCGGACATATGTAGAGATACACTTTTCACAAGATGAATTTGAAATATGTCAAATGGCTTTTAACTACATTGTAGTATTTCTTTACAGGTATGCAGGTATAGCAATACCTCAAGGAGTTTGACGCCCCTGCCTTGCAGAGTTGTAAACCACTGCCTTGTGGTACAGGTCCTTGACAGAACCGAAGGCTAAGGGAGCAAACCCTAAACAGAAAACCATGTCACTGTGGCAGCATTAAGGGCGGTTGATGTATGGAACTCCCAACATCTCCCGACCAGCCACTGCAGGGACAAATAGTTTTGCGCCTGTCTTGACATGTTCTTGCCGGTGTGAAACCTCTATTTGCTCCCCGAGAGAGTGCCGCTGGTAACTTGCAAAAGCCAGCAGCACTTCAACAATTTTGCAGGCAGCTTTCATGAAATGTACAACCGCACAAAACACCATACCGGCTCGGTCGTCGCCCGGGTTACATACGGAGCCGAGACCTGGACAGTGTACAGACGGCAGGTGAAAAAGCTGCATGCCTTCATGATGCGACATCTGCGTTCAATCATGAGGCTAACCTGGAAGGACAAAGTGACAAATAAGGAAATACTCGAACAGATGGGGCTGCCCTCTATGGAAGATCTTCTGATCAAAAAGAATCTCCGGTGGACTGGACACCTCATGAGGATGTCATCAGACAGGCTACCAAAGCAGATCCTCTATTCTCAACTGTCTTCTGGCTACAGAAAGAGAGGGCGCCCCCGTCTCCGGTTCAGGGATACCATCAAGAGAAACCTGAAGCTGAGAGACATTAAGACCGACTCATGGACGCAACTCTCACAGCAGAGAGCTAAATGGAGAGCGGCAGTCAAGTAATGAAAGCAGTCTTTGTCGCATCGCGACCGACAGCATGATGATGAGTATTTCTTTGGGAAATAGTACATAAACCAATATAACAAACAGACATGGTGTATTATCTTATTCATTTAGGTTGCCATACTGTAAAATATTTGGGAATTTTCGGGTGGTTTATATTTAATGCTCTGAAGACAAGGACCTGCCGGGTACAGGCCGGCTCACCTCACTGGTACCTGGTGGCATTGGTACTCTGCAGGCAAGGGCCTGCCGGGTACAGGCCGGGTCACCTGACTGGTACCTGGTGGCATTGGTACTCTGCAGGCAAGGGCCTGCTGGGTACAGGTTGGGGTCTCCTGACTGGTACCTGGATGTTAACCTATAAATAAGGGTGCATGGTGCGTGCGCGCTCTCTCTCACCATCACCACCAGCCAGCCCAGACTATGTACATGTGCCTGTAGCAACTTTAGTTTGGATTAAACCATGTGAGTACAATATTGTGTCTTCTTGTGTGATATTTTAGTTACTGAGCCCAACAAGTGATTTTGGAAGTAGATAATTGATATATCTAAAGAATATGTGTAGAAGTTCTCTGACAACTCTTTCAATTTAATCTAAAATCATATACTTTAATACCATCAACAATTTCTGAGATACACAAACTTTTCAGTGGCGACCACGACATTTTAACTCCAACTTCTGGGCTAGGTGTCTGATTTTGTCCACATGATAGACATTTTTTTTTGTACGCGCATGATTGTTTCACATGATGGGCTGACGGGTGGTTGTGTGGAGAGTGCCACGTATGCGCACATTAGCATGCAGGGATGAAAGATCTCCGCAATTTTGTGGATTTTCGGTAGCTATAAGTGTATACTAATGGGTTGTGCCCGTCCTGGTTCACACGTTGCAAGTACGTAAAACGTCACCAAGAATACTTGTTTTGCGCTGCAGTGCCATCGGCGTATATATTATTAGTAATATGTGGTGCGAACGCCGCGGCACTGGCAGCGTATACTACTAATGCTTTCACGGCGCAGCACTATCAGCGTATACTACTAATACATTCTTCAAGCGCCGCAGCACTGTCAGCGTATACCGGTATGTGATGCGGGTGCCGCAGCATTCGCCAGGCACAGGTGCAGTAGGTTTCTGCTATTATCACTCAGTTTCAAAGTTGTCAACCAAAACAATGTTGTAGAAATGTGTTTGGAGCGTGCCAGTTTTGAGAACTGCACGCACAAATCAGATCAACATTGCAATATCTGGGCTCATGGTGATGAATAGACTGGGCCTATGGGAGAATATCAGCATTTCTGCTTCTTTTTTTTCCGGAGACCACTTTCATCCCTGAGCATGGTGTGCGACGTGTAAGTTTGTTCTGGGCAGTGTGTAAGATTTACATGGGGTTCATGTGTATGATTGCATTTGTGGTAGGCTTACATTATTTTTGTGATATTTATGTCATTTACAATGTTTTATTTTACATGCTGAAATGCAGTTGGTGCTTGTAAGCAAGACATGAACACTCTGACTTTACAGAACATATTTTCTTTAATTTAAACTGCGATAACTTTCTTAATATTACTTTATGAAAGTTGTATGACTGTCACATTTAAGATCTGTCCAAGCCATTTCTGTTGCTATCTGTTCATTGAGATAGTGTACATTCCTTTTTTAAGCAAACATTTTTTAATTTGTCACATACCTACTGATAAAATAGGAATTAGATGCATTTCAGGTGTCCAATATAATATATATGTGTTAAACTATGATTATATTGTCCTTCACTGGCTCTCTTTACTTTTGGAAATTGACATGGTGTTGTAGGCCTAGGCCTAATGTTTGCCAAATGAAATATTGGATTGACAGCAGTTCATGTGAATATTGGGAATGCTAAAAACATATTGCAGCATAAACAATTTTGGCATTGACATGATGATGACTGTTCATGAAGTTCTGCCTAAAACAAAACAAAAAAAAACACTACCACAACACAAGGTGTTCTTCTATTGATACTGACATAACATATTGATATAACAACTATGTGACTACTATGTTTCAGCCCTATCGAAGGTGTCCATTGATATCCATTCCAGTGAAATAGAATGTATTCAAACAAACAGAAATATAAAAGATGTGTGACATAGGCCTACATGCATTGTGTTCATGGTGTCTAACAGATTGAGAATCCTTAGCAATTGTTGACTTCCATGCATTGTGCCTGTGCTGTTTCACACAAAGGTAGGTTTCCATATACATTGTGGTTTCTAGTAGCTTGCATGGTAAATGTATTGGGAAATGGCTATATAAAGTAAATTTAATTCAATTAAAAGAAATAAATAAAACTTGATTCTGGCAGGCGATGCAGGGAACCCCATCTTATTCACTGCTTAACTGTTGTTTATCATTCATGGTGAATGTAATGGAGAATAACTACATGAAGTACATTTTAAGTGATTTAACAAAAATATATATATATAAATAAATAAATAAAATCATATAAAATTGAAAATGTGATTTATGTCATAGGCCTACACTGTGGGCACCATCATTCTGTTCAGTGCTTGGTTGTGTCTGGAGTCTTTTCAGTACTACAGCGATGTTGATAACTGGTGCACAGGCAGGCGCAGACTGACACTGGGAACTCACAGGGTTGCTTACATGCTGCCAGTCTGGTGAAGAGCTCTCAGTAAGGTGACTATCTAATGCTGTCTAATGAGTTATTCCATTAATAACAGGGTGCTCTAATAATCACATGTTCATAGTGGAAGTTGTGAGTGGCACTTCATTCTTTCAATAACAGGGTCCCCTACAAGTCACAAATTGTGTGGTTGAGATTGTAATTAATTTTTAATATATAAAAAAAATTAAAAAGAGAATTGTATTGATATTTGCTATACTCTTTGCATTACAACAGTTAAACATGGTGAGTACTAGACAGAAACAGACAGATATGCAAAAGTTGTTTAATGACTGGGTGACAGCAGGTAAACAGTCAGGGGCTGTGAAGGCAGAGGATACAATGGAGCAATTATGGCCACTATATGCATTACAGTTAGTACAGTCAAAGGACCCAGAGATGAGTATAGCTATTGGAAAAGATGTGGAGGAAAACAGACTGGATAGAAGCTTTAGGGAGAGAGAAAAGGCAGAGAAGAAGGCATATAGATCACTGCATGTCTATGGAAAAAGGATTGAGACGATAGATGGCCAAGATAAGAGTACACTTAGGAAATGGTTGGAACAGATTACTACAGCAAAGGAGGGTTCTAAAGCTATAGATGGAGATGTGATTGAGTTGGCAGTATCTAGTTCTACAGGATGCTTGCAACAGACTTTATTGGGAATTTTAAGGGAAGGATCAGATCCTGGATGGGAAACAGTGAGAGCAAAGGTGTCAAAGCTACTTCTCCCCCAAGATGAGAGTTTATTTTTACAAAAAGAGTTGCGAAAAATGAATCAGCTGGAAGGTGAGTCGGAGGCTGCATATTGCCAGAGGTACAAAGATGCACTTTACAAAGCATACAGTGCTGAGGAGATGGCACATGTCAATAAGAAAGAGTTAATCTCACAATTCACAGACTCATTGTCATCAGTCACTATTAGATTTTGTATTGAAATGCAGAGTGCACAGACATTGGAGGAGACTATGGAGCTAGCCTGTAGGACAGGCCAAGCTACAGAAAAGGTAGCCAATACTGATGGTATAGTTCCAGTTAGTGCAGTTAGGGTAGTGGATAAGAAAGCGGCAAGAAAAGAAGACAGTGTTGATATGCAATTACAGATGATGAAAACTATGCAAGGGGAAATGAAGCGATTAAGTAAGGAAATAGCTGACATGGGAAAATTAACATTGTCTGATAAGCAGCATGGCCAGGGGATGGTGCAGGCAGGGCAGAGTCCAGAGTATGATAGCTATAAAGAAAAGGTTGCCTGGACAAGCCATGGCAGACCATCTGTCGGTCACGAGCAGCATAAAGCACCATTCCGCAGTGGTTATGGTCAGAGACATGCTAGAGGGCAGTACAATGGAGTAGGGCAGAATCCTTTCTATCAACATGGTTATATGAGAGGTGGTCAAGCACGCAGAAGCAATGATATCAACTGTCCACCCCTCATGTGTTATTTGTGTAAGGGCCCACACATAGTGAGGAATTGTCCTCATAAGTTTGAATGGGAGAGAAAAGAAAAATTGCGGAATGAACAATTTAGGGATGCGCCTCAACAGTCATCAGCAGCAAATCAGGTGTCGGGAAACTTGTAAAGGCACTCGATCAGAGACCATGTGTATGCATAGGATTTGGCGGAATCTTATGTGCAGGTTTGATAGATTCGGGTGCCAGTCGTAGCATGATTCGGGAAGACTGTTGGAATAAATTAAGAGAGAATGGTATGGCTAGTGAGAAGTTAGCTCCAGGATTAAGACTAAGGTCCCTATCAAAACACTTAATTCCAACCAAAGGGATAGCAGATATCTTTGTGTTGGGAAAGAAGTGCCAGTTCCATGTGGTGACAGAACTGCAACATGAATTTTTATTTGGCAGTGATATGATGAAGGAGTGTGAGGCCCAATTATGTTATCACAGGGAAGAGATTATATTGTGTGGTGAAGCCTATCCATGGGATAGCCGTAATGAACCACTTGTTGGTATAGCCGGTGTTGTTTCGGAATTAGAATATTGGCGCATACAATTTCTGCATCTATTTCCAAAGGAGAATGAGAAACTTAGAGCTGCTAATGTAGTAGAAATGGTTATTGATACAGGGAATGCTCACCCAATAAATCAGAGACCATAGCTAAACAGAAACTCTTTAGCTAAACAGAAACTGGTAGAAGCAGAAATTAAGAGGATGCTAGACAATGATATCATTGAGCCAAGTTGTAGTGCCTGGAGTAGCCCACTCACAATAGTCCCAAAGAAAGATGGAGGTATTCGTTTGTGTGGGGATTATAGGCGTCTTAATGAGGTAACTTATAAGGATGCATATCCTCTTCCACGGATACAAGATATATTTGATCAACTGGTAAATGCTAAGGTGTTTACCACTATTGATTTAAAAAGTGGATATCACCAGGTGAGAATGGCAGGAGAAAGTAAGAAAAAAACAACTATCTCTACACACCGGGGCATATATCAATTCAAAAGAATGCAGTTTGGGTTGTGTAATGCCCCAGCAGTGTTTCAAAGAATGATGAACTCTATTTTGGCTAAATATTTGGGGGTTTCATGTTTGATCTACCTGGATGATATAATTATCTATTCAGGGACTGAGGAAGCACACTTAACACATGTGGCAGAAGTGTTAGAGGAGTTGGGGAAACATGGACTTGTTGTCAAGGAAGAGAAGTGTCACTTTGGACTAGCAGAGGTTAAATTACTTGGGTTTGTTGTATGTGGTGAAGGACTAAAGGCAGATCCAGATAAAGTTGTAGCAATCAGGGACATGGCCCCTCCTACCAACAAGAGAGAGATCCGTAGACTGTTGGGGTCAGCCAACTATTACAGGCAGCTAATGCCAAATTATGCTGATGTAGTAGCGCCAATGTCAAGGTTGACAGGCAAGAATACAAAATTCCAGAGGGATGAAAAGTGCCAATTGGCTTGGGTTGAATTGAAGCAGTTGCTGTTAAATTGTGTTATATTGAAGTTTCCGGATCCTGCAAAGCCTTATAAATTATTTACTGATGCATCAGACTACAGCTTTGGGGGGGTGTTGGTGCAAGAAGATGAGAGAGGCATAGAAAGACCAGTACACTTAGTCAGTGGAAGGTTCAGTGCAGCACAACTAAATTACCCAACAATTGAAAAGGAAGGTTATGCCCTTATGTATTGTCTGACCAAACTTCGTGCTTACTTATTTCACGCCTCAGACCTGATAGGGTGCTGGAAGAGGATGAAAGAATGTCATCAGTAGAGATTGCGCTCTGGGGAGAAGAGGTACCATTGGTCGTAATGCGAAGCATTTCGTTTGATGCGAGGGGAGGGAGAACGACTCACCCCGCCCTGAGCGACTCCCCCCCCCCTCCTGCCACTGCTCACCTCCCCCCGCCCCTGAGCGACTCACCCCTGCCACTGCTCACCTCCCCCCGGCCCTGAGCGACTCCCCCCCCTCCTGCCTCTGCTCACTTCCCCCCTTATAAGGCCGCCCGCCGGCCTCCCTCAGGCACTCAGCCTCCAGCCGCCTTCCAGCTCTCTGCCCCTTCTTCTTCTATTTGGCTCACCTCGGACATTATGCCAGGAAAGGGAAAAGGACGAAAGACCGCACGGGCAGCCGCCCACGGCACCCCGGGACCAGCTACAACCCCGAGGCGGGACGAGTCACCCCCTTCCGCCCCGGCAACCCCCTCACCGCTGGGCACCTCACACGCCTCGGGCATCAATGCCATCCTGGAGGAGCTACAGCGAATACGGCTGGATCAGCGGGACCTCCACGCACGGATCGACGACTTGCAGAGCGGGCAGGCGCGGCCCGCCGCCGAGGCGCCCTCCCCCGGGCCCAGACACCAGGCCGCCCCGGCCCCCACACCTCGGGCGCGCACCTCGGTGGGTCCCAGGCCGCCGCCGCCGCCAGCAGCTCTGCCGGGAGCCGCCCACCCGCAGTACGAGCGGTACCACCAAATCGGCGGCCATGCTCCCCTGCCGACATCCCCGGCCTACCACCAGGAGCCTGCACAGCACACCCCGGCATCCGCAGCCGACGCCGTCAGAGAGATCCTGACTTCCGCCGAGGCGCGCCACTCAGTGAGGCGGCAAGGTATTCCGCCTGATTATGTGTTTCCTTGTGATCTTGTGCAGAGGGGGGCGGAGAGGAAGTCGGTGAAGAGGGGAGAAGCGACGAAGGACGAATACAACCTCGCCCTTCTCTCCCTCATCAACCACCCCGATTTCCCCGCCCACTCCGCCCCCGGACTACATCACCACATCCTCACCGTCCTCCAGGATCACCTCGTCTACCCGTGGGCGACCGTCCGCCATTATTCCGAGACGGTGTTTACTTGGATCGCGGACGGCCGACTCCCCCACGGGTGGCACGACCCAGTGGCCCTCAACCTCCTTAGGGTAGAATGCATAGCGATGCCACCTCAGCAGACAACCGCCACCGCACCCCACCCACTCGACCCTCCACACCGAGCCCCACACTCCACCCGAGTCCAAGTCGACGCCCGAGTCGCCTACGACAGGCTCACTCACGGGGCTCCCTGCCCGGCCTGGAACCGAGACCCCGCCTCGTGCGATCGGGCTTCCGTCGGGAAGCCCACGGCGAGGCGGAGGACAAGCGCCGTCACGCATGCGCCTACTGCGCAAACGTGAGGCGCGTACTCACTATGCACTCCGAGGCCGACTGCATCACCAAGCAAGCCCGTGAGCGCCAGACCCCCGCCACCTCGGCGGATTTTTGATCCGCCGGCCTCCCCCCGGCCGGCCCGGGGGGACCCCTCCGGCGCCTCACCCCCACCACTGCCAACAGCCCCGCAAGCCCAGCCGACAACCTCCCAGTGACCATCGAACGCAGCGCCGCCAAGCCCCAGCCGAGGATCATCACCTTGGGCATCACACCTCGGACCGCATCCCAGCCCAGCCTCAGGAGGAACTCTCTGCCACCGATCCTCACGACACCGCCTTCAACTCCGCCCAGACCCCGACCACCACCCCATCCAGCCCCGAGGAGTTCGCTGCCCCCCTGATCGACCCTGGTCGGACCTCCTCACCGGATCCCGCCAAGGAGCGGGCCTTCCCTTTTTTGGCCACCCGCTCCCTGTCGATGCAGGCCCCTGACACTTCCCGCCCCGAGAGGGAGCCTGACCCCCGACACGCCCACCGCTCGGCCGGCCCGCCCCACCTGCTCCGCCTCGGGCGCGCCGCCAGCTTTCTCTGCCCAGACCTCCACCCCCGGACCCCCGCCTCGGATCATCACCTCGGGCGCGCCTCAAGCCCTCTCCTACTTTTGGTGGAGGGCTCCTCGGCACCCCCTCACTCCACTGACTGTTGAACTCTGCTCCTTAGCTACTCCGCTCATCATCATTTTATCCTTTCCTTATTTACCTCTCTTCCCCGTTACCCATCTGAGCCCCACACTGACTCTCTTACCAGCTCCTTCTGAGCCCTTTATCCTCATTATTACACTGCTCCTCATGAGCCCCTCACTATTTATCCTCTGCTCCTGTATTCTCTGCCTCCTCAGCCTGTTTACCTCCTCAGTTACCCTGTTTGTACCTTACTTTGTCATTATTGTTATTTCACTGTATCTCTGTATGTTGCCCGAGGCGTGACAATAAACGCCTCAGTTTTCCCACCTCCGCCTCTGTTCTTCCTTCTCGCGCATCGGTCGTAATCCGAAGCATTTCGTTTGATGCGAGGGGAGGGAGAACGACTCACCCCGCCCTGAGCGACTCACCCCCCCCTCCTGCCACTGCTCACCTCCCCCCGCCCCTGAGCGACTCACCCCTGCCACTGCTCACCTCCCCCCGGCCCTGAGCGACTCACCCCCCTCCTGCCTCTGCTCACTTCCCCCCTTATAAGGCCGCCCGCCGGCCTCCCTCAGGCACTCAGCCTCCAGCCGCCTTCCAGCTCTCTGCCCCTTCTTCTTCTCCACCCACCCACCCAACTCTCCCTCCTCTACCCTCCCCCCTCTGCGGTGGAGGGCTCCTCGGCACCCCCTCACTCCACTGACTTTTGAACTCTGCTCCTTAGCTACTCCGCTCATCATCATTTTATCCTTTCCTTATTTACCTCTCTTCCCCGTTACCCATCTGAGCCCCACACTGACTCTCTTACCAGCTCCGTCTGAGCCCTTTATCCTCATTATTACACTGCTCCTTATGAGCCCCTCACTATTTATCCTCTGCCCCCTGTATTGCTCTGCCTCCTCAGCCTGTTTACCTCCTCAGTTACCCTGTTTGTACCTTACTTTGTCATTATTGTTATTTCACTGTATCTCTGTATGTTGCCCGAGGCGTCACAATAAACGCCTCAGTTTTCCCACCTCCGCCTCTGTTCTTCCTTCTCGCGCATCAGAATATTATGGGATGGATTTGGAAGGACTGAAGGTAGAACAGATGAAAATGAAAGAATTTGAGTTGGGACTGGAAGGGAATAATCATTATGTGGTGGAAGGAGGGTTGCTGTACTCACTGGTCGCACCAACAGGTAAGGGTGAATATCCGAGGATTGTCTTACCAGAGAAATATAGAGATAGTGTGATGGGAATGACACACAGAGATGTGGGCCACATGTCAGTGGCAAAGACACTAGGGAGAATTCATGAATTTTTTTTGATGGCCAGGTATGACTAGGGCAGTCTGGAAATTTATTGCAAAATGTCCCCAATGTGTATTAAACCAGGCCAGCAGTGATAAACCAAAACCCACCTATATGCCATTACCGGTGCTACCTAACTTAATTGTTGGTGCAGATCTCACAGGACCATACCCAGTCAGTCCAAATGGAAACCAATTTTTGCTATCAATTATTGACCACAACACTGGTTGGGTCGAGGTGAAGCCACTGAAAGATAAGTCAGCACAAGGGATTTATGACTACTTAGTAAGGGAGTACATTCCTAGATTCTCTCCACCAGAAGTATTTTTAACAGATTGAGGGTGTGAGTTTAGAAATAAGTTGGTCATGAATTATTTGAAGAGTTGTGGAGTAGAAGTGAGGCACACATCACCCTATTCACCACAAGCTAATGGTTGTATTGAGAGATTTCACAAAAGTCTTAAAGGCATGTTGAGGAAACTGGTAAACTCACGGGGTGAATGTTGGGAAATGTATCTGGGCGATGTTCTATTAGCCCACAGAACAACTACATCTGTATCTACAGGTTTTTCCCCCTTCTTCCTAACATATGGTAGGAATCCTGGTATTCCCTACAGTAGGTTAGTTCATAGGGATCTGGGAACAACCAAGTTCAATCTTGCAGACAGAGTAGAGGAGTTGGCAAAATCAGTTCAGCAGGTGATTGATAACCGTGCAAAGAACAAAGAAACTAACCACAAAAGAGCACAAAAGCAAGCCAATGCGGCCATGTTAGAGGTTGGAGATGCAGTATTGGTGAAGGTACAGGAAAGAGGTCCTCTGGAGCCCCATTGGGATGGTGGTTTTGTGGTGGTCAAACAATGGGGGGCTGTGGTGACTGTGGTTGGGCCTACTGGTGAAGAAAGACGGTTGAACAGAAGACATATTAAGAAATGTGATCCGGATATAGATTGGGCTGGTATCAACTATAGACGGACGAGAACACAGAGACAACAGAGTGTTGTCCCAGGGATTGGGGTGCAGTATGGGAAACAAAGACAACGGGTAGAGTGTAGGGGCACAAGTAGTATTCCTTTTTGGTCGTAATGCGAAGCATTGCGTTTGATGCGAGGAGAGGAAGAGACCCTCCCCCGCCCCGCGCTGTCGCGCTGCTTTCTCACCTCGGCAGACGGCGCGGCGCGTCTCCCAGCTCTCTGCCGTTTTCACCTTGGTTCATCCACGTCAGACTGCTGACCCACCTCAAGCTACACTAGGCCTCAAGGGAAAGGACGAGGACGGAAGGGCTCCCGGGCCGCCCCGCGCACCCCGGGGCCAGCTTCAACGCCCGGACGGGACGAGTCACCGGACTCCGTGCCAGCGTCCCCCGCGGCGCCCTCGGGCCCCACCTCGGGCGCCGAGCTGTCGGCGGTGCTGGAGGCACTCCGCCTCATCCAGCTGGAGCAGCGCCAGACCTCCGCCGAGGCGCGCCAGACCGCAGCCGACATCCATGCCCGGATGGACGCCATGGAGAGCGGGGAGGCACCTCAGGCACTCCCCCCGCAAGCCACCCGGCAGCCCGCATCGCCGGCGGCGCCCCGGCCCCTCGGGCGCGGACCGCTGCCTCAGTCCGCCCCCCGCCGCCACCTCAGGCGACCCTGCCCGGGGCCGCGCACCCGGAGTACGAGAGGTACCGCCACCTCGCTGCACAGCCCACGCCAGCCGCACCGTCAGTCTACCAGGAGGAACCTACTCGACACAGCCCCGCATCCGCGGCCGACGCTGTCCGGGACATCTTGGCATCCGCCGAGGCGCGCCACTCCGTCAGGCGCCAAGGTATCCCGGTCGACTATATCTTCCCCCCCGACTTGGTAGAACGGGGCCCTGAGAGGAAGCCGGTGAAGAGGGGCGAGGCGACCAAGGATGAATATACCCTCGTCCTTCTCACCCTAATCGACCACCCAGACTTCCCCGCCCACTCCGCCCAGGGACTCCACCAGCACCACCTCGCAGTTTGCCGGGACAACCTCATCTACCCGTGGCCGACTGTCCGCCGGTACTCTGAGACCGTATTCACGTGTATCGCGGACGGAAGGCTCCCCCACGGGTGGCATGACCCGGTAGCACTGAACCTCCTCAGAGTGGAGTGCATTGCCATGCCCGCCCCAGCCACCACCCAAGCCCGCCCACTTGACCCTGCAAGGCCCCGATCCCAGCCCCGCGCCCACACGGATACACGCGTCACATACACCAGGGACACTCACGGGGCACTCTGCTACGCATGGAACCGGGACCCCAACTCCTGCACCCAGGCTGCCCCGGGGGAGGTCCACGGCCAGGGGGCCACCAGGCAGTGCCACGCATGCGCATACTGCGCCAACGTGCGCAAAGTCCTCACCATGCATAGTGAGGACGCATGCTTGGCGAAGCGCGCACGTGCGGCGGCCCCCACCTCGCCGGCGTTTTAGGAAGCCGGCACCTCCTACCCGGCCCGGAGGCCCCTAACCGGCCCACCTACCCTGACAACGCCGACCACCACAACCCTACCAGCCCCCCTGTAACCGCTCGCCTCAGCTCTGCCAGTTTACCCCCTACCAGCCCACCTGTAACCACTCACCTCAGCACTGCCAGTTTGCCCGTGGCGCGGCCTGACCGCCGCCTCGGCCCTGCCGACCCCACCGGCAACCAACCCTCACTCGGGCCCCAGCGCCCCCTCTGCAAGGCTCCCATCGCCACCCAGCGCCAGTCGCCCACTGCCCTCGACCCAGACGTCCACCTCGATCCAGGCAACACTGCCTTCCTCTGCCCCCCCCACGACCCCCCGCCTGACTCCCCCAACCCCCCTCACCCCGACCCTCCCCCCGCCCACCCCGTCCCCGAACCCCCCCCCACCCCGCACGATTTCGCTGCCCCCCTCGCCCGCCCCCGCCGCACCTCCTCCCCCTCACCCCGCCCTCAGACCCACCCCCCCGCCCACCCTCGACGAGCCCACTGTCGACGTCATCGACCCCCACCTCCAGGCCACCCTGCCCGCCGCCCCCACCTGCGGCCCTACCCCCTCCCAGTACCGCCCCACCGTCCTCTCTACCTGGCCCCACACCTCCGGCGAGGCGTGGGCCCGGTACCCTGCCTTTGACCGCACCTACACCGCCCTCCGGGAAGCGGGCCTACCTAATTTTTTGGCCGCCCGCATCCCCCTCCCCTCAGGCCTCCACATCCCTGCCTGGCGTTCCCACCTCCAAGGTTACCCCGACCAAGCCGTCCTCGACTTCCTCGAGTTCGGTTTTCCCGCCAACTACCCTGCCCCTACCCTCCCTCGCCCCTCATTCTCCAACCACCGCGAGCCCCCCGAGTTCCTCCCCCACATACAGGCCTTCGTCGACACGGAGCTCGCCCTCGGCGCCCTTATCGGCCCTTTCCACGTCCCCCCCTTCTCCCCCTGGACCCAGGTCTCCCCCATGATGACCCGCCCCAAATCCGACTCGGATAAGAGGCGGGTCATCGTCGACCTCTCCTATCCCCCGAGGGGCCAGCGTGAACTCGGGCATCCCCCGACGCGAGTACCTCGGGGAGCCCCACGCCTACACCCTTCCCTCCGTCACCGACGTCGGCCGCCGCCTAGTCTCCCAGGGCACTGGGGCCTACGCCTGGTCGCCGGACATATCCCGGGCCTACCGCCAGCACCGTGCCGACCCTCTCTCCTGCCCTCTCTACGGGATCTGCCTCAACGGGGGGACCTACATCGACCTCGCTCTTCCCTTTGGCTGCCGCTCCTCGGGCGCGGCCTGCGTCCGCGTCACCTCGGCGGTGACCTGGATCCTTCGGCGCGAGGGCTTCCACGTCGACGACTTCATCGGGTGCGAGGGCTCCTACCTGAGGGCCTGCCAGGCTTTTGACGCCTTCCTCGCCCTCACCACAGCCCTCGGCCTCGACGTGGCACCCGGAAAGTGTCACCCGCCCGCTGTCCGCCTCACATGGCTCGGATTCGCCCTCGACAGCGAGGCCATGACCATCCGGGTCGCCCCCGAAAAGATCCAGGCCCTCGTCGACGACTGCGAGGCCCGCGTCGCCCACCCCACCCTCGGGAAGCAGGAGCTCCAGAGCCTCCTGGGTCGCCTCAACCACGTGAGCAGCTGCGTGCTCCCCGGCAGCAAGTTCATGGGCCGCCTCCTCGGGGCGCTGCGCAGCTGCTCCGGGGCCTCCACCCTCACCCTCGCCGACGACGCCCTCCGGGACCTGAGGTGGTTCGCCGCCTACGGACGGATATCCAACGGCCTCCGCCTCCTCCGGGCCCCCGAGGGTCGTCGCTGGGTGATCGAGTGTGACTCCTGCCTCACGGGGGCGGGGCTTTCTCCCCCACCCACTACTACGCCCGAGGGTACACCGAGAACTTCAAGGCGCGGTTCCCGACCATACACGAGCTCGAGGCGGTCAACCTCGTCGTCGCCCTCCGCGCCCTCCTCCTGGACGACGCCACGGGGGCGACGGTGCTGGTGAACACCGACAACATGGCCTCCGCCCTCGCGCTCGAGTCGGGCCGCGCCCGAGACGCTACCCTCGGGACCTGCGCCCGGGAGCTCTGGCTGATGGCGGCCACCGGCTCCTTCGAGCTCCGCATCGTTCACAAGCCCGGGGCGGACCTCCTCCTCGCCGATGCCCTCAGCCGCGCCCACCTGCCGGGGCCCTGGGACGAGACGGCCTGTGCCGAGGTGGCCCGCCTCGGGCTCCTCCCTGCCAACGCCGCCCATGACGACTTCCCTTTCTTTCCCGGTCTTTAGGTTTCCCCCCTGCCGAGGTCGCCGCCGTCTCCCGCTTCCGTGCCGCAGCCCTCGCCCCGGCGACCTGGACGAACCGTCGTCGCCAGGCCGAGGAGTTTGTCACCTACGCGGTTGCCCGAGGCGCGGACCCCCTGGCGCCCACGCCCTACGACGTCGCCGCCTTCACTGCCGCCCTCTTCCTCCGTGGGCTCGCGGCCGCCTCCATCAAGAACACCATCTCGGGCGCCCGCTCCTGGGTCGAGGGCGCCGGGGGCCTCACCTCGGGCTTCGACGCCCGCCTCCCCAAGGAAGTCTGCCGGGGAGGGGAACGGAGCTCCACCCACCTCCAGCGACAGGCGCCCCCTCTCTCCCCGCACCAGCTCGCCCTCGTCGTCAACCACCTCTCGAGGGCAGGGCCCGCCTCCCTCATCCCTCGGGCCG
Source organism: Branchipolynoe longqiensis (assembly GCA_030323885.1). Taxonomy (NCBI): domain Eukaryota; kingdom Metazoa; phylum Annelida; class Polychaeta; order Phyllodocida; family Polynoidae; genus Branchipolynoe; species Branchipolynoe longqiensis. The sequence goes on from CM059187.1 coordinate 8,166,579, forward strand.
CGCTCCTCCTCGGGTACTTCGGGATGCTACGACAGTCCAACCTGCTGGCCCCGAGCCCCGAGGGGTGGGTCGCCCCCACACCCTCACACGTGACGACGTCCGCATCGCCCCCGGAGGGCTCCGCCTCCTCATCAAGAGCTCCAAAACCATCTCGAGCCCCTCAGGCGCGGCCGTCCTCTTCATACCAGCTATCCCCGGCTCCTCCCTTTGCCCCGTAGCGGCCTGGCTCGGAGCCGTCGCCCTCTGCCCCGCCGCCTCAGACGCCCCGGCCTTCATGATGCCCTCCGGCCGGCCCCTCGACCCGCGCTCCCTGACCGCGCTGCTGCGAGGGGCCCTCTCAGCCCACCGGGTGCCGACGCCCGAGGCGTTCACCCTGCACAGCCTCCGCTGAGGGGCCGCCCAAGCCTGCCAACGCGCCGGGGTCCCCCTGTCCGACATCATGGCGCAGGGCACATGGACCTCCGAGGCGGTCCATGCCTACGTGCCCCGCCTCGCGCCCTCGGGCGCCCCGCGAGCCCTCTCCGCCCTTTTGGTGGAGGGCTCCTCGGCACCCCCTCACTCCACTGACACTTGATGAACTGAACTTTACTTTTATTACACCGCTCCTCATGAGCTTCTTTACTTTATTAATCATTGCTTATTTACTTCTATTGTCCTCTTGTTACCCTGTTTGACTTGTATGCTCTGTCTGAGGCGTAAATAAAGACGCCTTATTTCCACCCTCGCCTCCTCTCTTCCTTTTCGCGCATCGGTCGTAATGCGAAGCATTGCGTTTGATGCGAGGAGAGGAAGAGACCCTCCCCCGCCCCGCGCTGTCGCGCTGCTTTCTCACCTCGGCAGACGGCGCGGCGCGCCGCCTCCTCCCCCGCCCTCCGCGTCGCGCACCACTCGCGCCTCACCCGACGCCCGCTGCTCGCCACCTCACGCCCTTCCCCGGGCCGGCAGCATTCACACCTCACCTGCTGTCGCCCGTCCCTCCTCCCTTATAAGGTCGCCCGCCGGCCTCCCTCAGGCACTCGCCCTCCTGCCGTCTCCCAGCTCTCTGCCGTTTTCACCACCCACTCACCCTACACTCCTCCTACCCCTCTTCTCCGGTGGAGGGCTCCTCGGCACCCCCTCACTCCACTGACACTTGATGAACTGAACTTTACTTTTATTACTCCGCTCCTCATGAGCTTCTTTACTTTATTAATCATTGTTTATTTACTTCTATTGTCCTCTTGTTACCCTGTTTGACTTGTATGCTCTGTCTGAGGCTTAAATAAAGACGCCTTATTTCCACCCCCGTCTCCTCTCTTCCTTTTCGCGCATCATAGAGGAGTATGTAAACAGCCATTCACATGCATGCCCAAAACAAGAATTGTGTGCAAACATGTATTGATGCCACATAACCAACCACAAGGGTCTGGTCAGTCACAACCACGCCCATCAGCCACAGGGACCACACCACATCCAGAGCTTGGGGACTGCCAGAGAGTATTGCGATCACATATTGAGATGAAGACACTGGTGCCGGGTCTTTAGCATATGGCTAAAAGTGTGCGCAGTTAACAAGAGGAATATTAGGTCATACTAGTGGATAGGCAAGAAGTGCACATAATTGTAGAAAATATAAATTATACAAATTCTGCAGTTAGTGTTGTATTTAGACTAGACAATTTTCTTTAAAATTTCACAATGTCATGTGCTAGTGTATATTCCAGTCTGGTGTCCAGGAGGCAGGCATCTTGCATTTCAGTAGGTGATATAGGTAGGTGGATTGTGTGAGTGTAGGGTGTTTTGTTGGGGGTTCAGTAGTCGCGACCTGAACTCTTGATAAAATACAATTGATTTGAAATAAGCATGATGGTAGTGACATTTGGAGAATACTTTCTGCCTGGTGTTGGTCATCTTGTATGGGCTATATGGTGTCTGTACTACAAGCCTATTTGAGGGAGACGGTATTTAGTAACACAATAAGGGGAAACATGAACCATTGCAACTAGGTGGAAAGTGTTAACATCACCAGTTGGGATTGCAGGGTCTGGGGCATCTTGGTTATCTGGGTTTGTGACACTAGGACAATTTAATCTGGAGCAGGTAGTGGGAAATGATAAAAGGTGGCCAGGAGCTTGGTGTCAAAATCAGAGTTACTAATGTTGAAGAGTACTGTATTACTAAGAGGGTAAGGAAAATTGCATTGTATTTGATATATAAAGATAGAGTATGTCGGCCTAGGCTAAGCGGGGCTAAGAGGTGACAAATGTCATTATGGCAAGCTCAACAGAAGTACCCAGCCAGGAATAAATATTGTGTAAGGCAGGTAGGCAGTATACAAGTAAACCCAACTCAGAATGTTGATTTGAATCTACAGAGGTGACTAGGATGGAGATATTATAGCTACTGATATGAGACTAGCACCATACTAGCGCAATCTGGGTGACCTAACCTTATATACTGTCAAGAAACATGGCGAAGAGAAAAGATGCCTATGATTAAGTTGGGGCGTGTATGGTGATAATGGGTGTTGCCGTTGCACACAGTAGTGACTGACCATTGAATACTAACATTTATTGACTCTAACCATGACTTGATATCAAGGGAATAACTCAATATCTGATATGGCAAGATCAAAAGTGATCTTGAGTTTTGGGTGTTCCCATGAGTATACATAGTCATGTGTAGAGATGAGTACAAGGACTGCGTAGGTAGCCATGTTTTGTGTTTTGTGTGTCTGCCTAATAACCCTGTCATTAAGAGAGATATTATTATCTTAGTATAAGTATTAACCTTAGCATAAGTATTACAATGTTGGTCAGTTTGGCTGTGTACAAGGGAAGTACTACCAGATCAGATGTACAGGAACAAGATAGTTCCAAAACATGGACATTCCAATAAGTACACCATGTTATCAATGTTTTTGTATTACTGTTATACAGTATTTGTGTACAAAGTGGGTATATGTGGTTGCAGTAACAAAGCAAACAAATTATGAACAACACATGGTTCATATCTTGTGACAGCACCAAATCTACCCAAAAACAATACACATTGTATGTTGGTTTGAATATATGTTGCAAATGTGGTTTTCTGATGCATAAAAACGGAGGTCATTGCCAGTCATACATAATGCTGAAATAACAACATACATGTCTGGTTTAATTAATTGTGCCTGGTTTGAGTAATGTAAACATATTGTATACAAGTATGGTGATCTGATATATAGTAATGAATATCACTACCAGTCACACATAATATAAATATGGTAAACATACATTAACCGATTGTTGAAGGAGGAATAGTATCAGTAATGGGAAAGATTGATAGTAGCATAATCTGGCAAATATCAGCAAAGATTAATCCCAGCTGAAAAGTAATGAACATGATACATACTGGCCATAAGCTGGGATGCACAAATATATAACCATATTAAACATGTTGTAAATATTAGTTAATACGAGAATAGATTGTCATTTAACAGTGTGCTTAACTTAGGTATTTGAAAATTGAAAAAAAAAAAAGAACTCATGGTTTTCAAACTCATGTTTTCTTTTTCTTATTATTTAATGAGTATATTCCACAGGATGAAGGGAAGTTGCTATGTGTCGTGATAATTAAAAGAATATGTATTTTAATTAATACACAGGTTCACAGACAATGAGCTGATCAGATGTTTACCGCCATAAACATGGAATCTCACCAGAGATGTCCAGATCAGCATAGTGATGCATGCCAAACTGACAAGGTCTTCATTGGAACCAACAGCTAAACAGGTTTCCGATGACATCACACGACAGCATTGTTGTTTAAGTGAACCAGTCAAGAAATTATGCTATGTATTAAGACAATACAAAGAGTGATTACGGTTTTATGAGGTATTAAACTAATTATTCAGGTTTAAAGTAATTGATGGGTGGGAAATTTGGTGACCAGGCATATATATTGAAGAAGAATGGTCTCAGTATGAACAATTGAAGTGGAGCGAGAGAACCGAAGACGTGGGATGATGGTCAAGGACTGGTCATAGGGCATCGAATGTGGTATCAGCAGCAACACAAGTCTGCCTGTAAGCAGCTATTGAGGATAGCACAGGTATGCCTTGCACAAGAAGCAGCCACATGACTGAGGGGGTGGTAAGGCCCAGAGACATTCACCTATGGGAAGTGGCCAATAAAAACCCCTTGGGTAACAGGGCTGGGGCGAAGCTTGTGAAGACAATGTTCCAAGATTCCACAACCGA